>PVKN010009688.1:0-23409 GCA_004027915.1 Capromys pilorides
AAGAGCAGACAGAGATAAGCAGCTTCTAAGAACCACTCACTAGCCTTCAGGAAATAGATAATGATATCTAAGACAACATAAGTGAACTAAATGAATTAGCAAAGAATGCATAGAATTTTGCATATGAATATTTGATAAGAGTTATAATCATTTTTAATTGCCTTTAAATAAAATGTCACTAAAGCAGAATATCAGTGAGTCCTTGTTGGCTGATGGTCCCCTTTAGCCTCTGATTCTTAATCCTCTATTATAAATATATCAGAATTTTTATGAGATTCATAGACTTGCCTGATGCAAATTAAACTCTGGCTTCAATATCATTTAGTAATTAAACTTCAGCCTGTTTAAATTAAAATAAACAGATCACAGATCATAATCTGTGGAATTCTTATATTCTCATCTAATGATTATAAGTCTCCAGAATTATTATTCTTATGCATTTCTTTCCACTTTAGGTGAAGTCACTGGCTAAAATACCGAAAGATATCTGCTTTATTTAGCACATTACTCAGTACATAATAAATATTCAATAAATACAGATTTTTTGAAGTAATGATTTTTTAAATAAATAGTACCTAATCATAAATTATTGCCACAGTTTCTTGGTGCCCAGCGTTCACCTGTAGTTTAGTCATACTCAGCTTCCCTCTACTTACCCTGTCTAATTTTCTGTCACGGTTCAGTCATTCATATGCCCATAAGGATGGCTTAAAGCAACAAGGACTTCATGTAGCAACCAATGCACCTCTAAGCTCTACAAGCGGAACTGAAAAAATTATGAATC
Organism: Capromys pilorides; assembly: GCA_004027915.1. Lineage (NCBI taxonomy): Eukaryota > Metazoa > Chordata > Mammalia > Rodentia > Capromyidae > Capromys > Capromys pilorides. The sequence goes on from PVKN010009688.1 coordinate 785, forward strand.
AAATGTCCCTAATTCATAGATATAGTGTCCTTGCTGGCCATCGAAGATCACTATGCACATTAGTATGTTTATGTCACACAGCAGGTTTCAACGAGTACTACATTTTCTTACCCTGGATCTAACACCTATGAATCCCAGCCCAGAAATGCCTCTGAAACCCAACTCCCCTACCTAAGCCAATATCAAATATCACGTCCTTGCCAACCTCCTCTGTATCTACATAGATCTCCTTCACTAGACCAGCAAAGGAATTTAACTTTATTTTTGGTTTGTTTTGGTTTAGTTTGTTTTGGTTTGATTTGGTTTGGTTTGGTTTGGTTTGATTTGGTTTGGTTTGGTTTAATCTGGTCTGATCTGGTCTGGTCTGTTCTGCTTTGGTTTGGTTTTTTGAGACAGGATCTCACTATGCAATGCAAGCTGGTCCTGAACTCACTATGTAGCCCTGGCTGACCTAGAACTCACAACAGCCCTCATGCCTCAGCCTCCTGAGTGCTGGGATTATAGGCATGCTCCTCGATATCTGACCTTAAAACTCTTGAATTACAAAGACTAGAGAATTCTAAACTCTATTTCTTTTATTTACTCAGAACTTATGAAAAGAAAGCCAAAGATGCCAACCCCAGATCTTCAGGTCTTTGTATTTCTTCAAAGAATGCACTTCTAAAGGAAATGGAAAATTCCACCTAATCAATACTATTATCTTCAAAACAGACTTTTATGGTCAGCAGCTAAAATTTTTTCCTTGGCTTTTATTACCTTTCAAAATCAAAGTAATTTCACATCCTAGTACCCATTACTGTTTCATTAACATTTCTTCAAAATCTTAAGTAACCCAATTTCAACATAAAGTATTAATTAGCAATTTAGGCCTTCTCAATGTCATCAGTGACCTTTCTTCAGAGGTTTTTAAGGTAATTCTGTGATGTAACCAAATTAAATTCCAACCTTAGGTACAGGCAATCATTTTAAAACAGGTCCTTTAATAGTGGCTTCATAGGCACTTGCATTATTTATGCTGTCGCTTCTTTCTACACAGAGAGTTGAGTCTTGTTGGTTCTTTGTGCAGCTCTCATGCTTAACTTTTCCATCCAAGAAGTCTAATGTGTGTTCACCACCAGCAGAGAGTGAGGAGTCGCTACTCGCTTCCACAACACAATTTTTAATTCCAGTCCAAAAAATAACTTCCATTTATTTCAGTGAGATCTTGTGGGCATCCTCCTCTCTCCTGGCTTTGTGTGCCATAGTCACATTTATTCTCCAGCAAACACTGTATTATCACTCTACGCTTATCTCTCTATCTCGTTCACTTTATCACAGAGACTGTTCTAGAATTATTTTCTCCAGCCTTTTCCTCGATGTTTACTTCTGAATTACTTGGCTTTCCCAAAAATAAAAAGTGAAAATGATTCTCGCAAAATTGCAGCTGTCATACTAATAAGCTGTAATTTATGGAAGGTATCCCTGATCCCCCAAATAAGGTTATTAAACTACTCAAAATGCTATGATATTATTCAATCATAAATTTATTCATAAAATAGGATCTTTAATTTTTCATTGAAAAATGTTCAGATTCTCCTTCATTCCACTTACTCTAGCAAACAAGTATAAAATCATTTTTGATTTTCACTAAAACTAGCTTGACTTCATGCCCTACTCTCACTGGCTACATATGCAATTTCTTAAAAAACACAGTAAATTTTTGTACTCATAATGATTAGAAAAATTATCACGTCTACATCCTGTGCTCTGTATAACTACTAGAAGGACAACAATATGCATCGTGTCAAATACTGGAAATGTACTACTAATGTGTTTTGAAACTGTCAGACTGTTATTTCTTATGAAATGTAATAAAAGAAAATATTAAAAACACAATAAAGATGAAAAGTACAGTGAAGTTAAAAAAATTGTATTGCTTAGTGTCTTGGCTGTCTAAGGATGTGACATAGGGTGTGTGAGCATGTGTGTGTGTGTGTGTGAGAGACTTGTGGTGCCAGGGGTTGAACCACAGTGCCAGCACTTACCTAAGCTTGCTGAAGCAGGACGTTTAGTCAGCTGAGCCCTATCACAGGCCCCAAACATAGGTTATTTATTCACACGTACCCAGTGCTTGGGGCTGTGCATTTATTCTTATGGTCTCAGTTGATTTCCACCAAGTGTGCTGATCCCTTCCCTCACACCCCATGCACATCCAGCATCCCTGGTCCTAATCTGTCAATCATCTCATATTTTATCTCTATTTTGTTTATCAGTTCCCCAGCACCACATGCTGTGCCAGCTGCACCTCCAGGACAGGCTGAGCCAGCCATAATATATATATATATATATATATATATATATATATATATATATATTATATATCATATTTTATATACATATAAAATTCATAATAGTAGCAGACTTTTAGCCTAGCATGAACCAAAACTACTGCACATCTTCATCAATGTATCATTCAAATTGTGTACAGTGCCCAGAACGCAGTTGGTGTTCAGTAAATACTTGTAGAGTGAGTAGAATTCAATCTGAATCTATTATAATATGAACAAATAGCATCAAGTGACTGTTATTTGCAATGAGAAGGTATAGAAAAGTGGGGAGATGACATGGAAGAAGGATACGAAACATGTTTGATGGTAACACCAATGTTGCCCTGTATCTGGAGATGGAACACTCATCACCACACCCCTGCAAGACACAAACAGGTGTTTCAAACAGCCTCTCTCTCCCACAATGCATCACGGAGAACACCAGTCCACAAAAATATCACTTGCTTGACTCTTCCATCACTTACTAGGTGGGAGTTGGTCTGAGAAACAGTTCCAAAATAGGGAGTCCATGAATTCACCGTTAGCTTTCACCTTGGCAAAGTGTAGCAGTGTCGTTGACCTGTTTGTCAACCATTCACAAGGAAAAGATAAGCAGCTCAATAAAGCTGCTGACAGGAGATGCAGCCGCTCCGTCATAAACACTCCTCAGTCCTTTCCCTTTTTGAATGGTATCTCTGATCATTACAAGATGTGGGATAATTCAAGAAACATTGGAGGAGATGCTTAAAGACAAAGTCTGACTCATGGAAACTGTACGAAAATCTAACTGGAAGGCCCGTGTGCAAAGCCTGCAGCAAGAGGGTGCTGAGGTTAAAACCTGAGACTTACACACTCGAGACAACGGTTCCACCACTGAGCAGCAGCACTGCGGGCGCTGCGGGCGCCTTCCAGCACCTGAGTTCTTAAGTTTGCTAAGACGAATCCACAGTTTTCACCTCTAGGTGCCCTGGAATCTCAGTGTACTACCAGAGTCACAAGTAAAGGACCCACAGTGCCACTGTGCTAACAGGTTTTCCAGATTATTTTGATTTTTAGCCGAATTTCAAAAGCACTGTTACAGTAAAAGCTAGCCAAGTTTTATAACCTTATACTAACCTTATACTAATGTTGTAATCTTTTTACAATACCCGTGACATTTATTTCATCTGTGTTCACTGCCTACTAAAGACTTCAGTCACAATAACAATAATAATTATTATTAGTATTATTATTATGAGCAGATAAGAAATTTTGAACTTTAAATATTGAATTTTGAAACTAATAGATTGGTATAATTTTTATAGGGGCTTATACTTCCTATATCACCTAAATAGTTATGTTCTATATCAGCTGGTCTCCACAAAGTACAAGTTTTATAAGGTAAGAAGTTACTTTTATTCAGTGCCCCCAAGAGGCCCTCCAATAACTGATGTGGCATAAACTATTTGTTAAACCAGACTTAATTACAAAGGCAGTCACTGCCAATTGCATATTAAAAATTCTTCGGGGTTGCTCAGAAGCCACCAACCTTGCTTTCAGTTTCATTTTCACAAAACAATTTCCTCTTTAGGCTGTGGAGTTCCTGCAAGGAGCACCCTACCTTCTCCCGTTCTTCTCTGAAGCGCCCCTGCTCATTTCTCTTCTTTGCTTCTCTGGGCCTTCTCCTTACGTTGCTTTACTTTCTTCTTCTTAGTGAAACACCACCAAACAAAGGACGAAATAAGGGCAACAAAACAGTTCTGGGATTCCTTTTTTTTATTTCCCAGCTCTGCTCATCTGCCGCACAACTAGCAGAGCCCGTGGCTAATCACCACCCACCCCTGGCTCCCGGGGCCCTCGTGGAGCTCTCCATATGGCCTGTTCAAATCGAGGCTCGCACACACATCAAATACAAATTAGGCAAAGAGATGTGATCATCTAGTGGAACCAAGTCATAAGAGAAAAATACCTGTTCAACAAAAACAGAAACCCACTCAGTAAACACTGCACATTTCTGGCTCCCAAGACGAAGCAATAATGTGCACGCACGACATAAATCTTCATCCTCGCATTCATTCGCGAGGACCGTGTTTCAGACACACTCAACTGGAAGCTTTCATTTTCACTCATCCAGGTAAAAGAAGAAAAGTTTCACTGATTATTTCCATTTTCTCCTTATTTCATAGGTTTGGTTTTTCAAGTCTTGTTGCCAACCCGACGACTCAGTCCTGCTGCAGTAAGGTTGGGGTGTATTTTGTCCCCAAATTTTCACCTTTAAGTTTTAATTTCTCCCTTTTCCTTTTGGCTTAAATAGACCATTCTTAGCTTTAAGAAGCATTGCCACTCGAATGGAGGCACTTCAGCAAATGAAAACAAGGCACTAAGCAAAGAAAAATTACAAAAATGAACAAAAGTAGAAACTGTGCCAGGCAAACTGAGAAATCTAGCCAGCTAGCTTTGGACTTTTCACTAATTTCTAAATTTAGTCTAAAGAAACTAATTTAGTTGTAGATCAGACATTATTATCCACACATTTCAAACTTCTCATAGCTATAAACTGAGAGAGACCGAAAAATATCAAAGTTTTCATGAGACATAGCCCGTAATAAAAAAGCATGAAAACTGTGTGAATATCCAATTAAACACTGGAAATAAAAATTGTTTTAGTGAAAAGAAAAAGCACAGAGAATGAAAGAGGAAAGGAGTCTTGGGTGTAACCATGCAGCAGTAGCCCCATCTACAGAGAAAGAAAAAACACGTGATTAATTGTATCTTTTTAATAGTCCTAAAAGCACACATTGAGGGAGAGTACGTGCATTTACTACAGCTGTTTGTAGAAAGTAACCTATTAAAAACTCTTTTGAAAAAGGTGAAGTGTCTACTTTTGACCCTGCATCCTACTTGGAAGAATACCTTCTTTAAAAAAAAGAAAGATTCAGCACCTAATGATGCATATGCAGGAAGCTCTATCACCGCATTGTTTTTATAGATTAAAAAAGTGAGACAATAAGATATCGTATCAATAACAGTACATCTCAAGATAACGTGCATAGTTGAACTTATTTAAATAATTTGGGTGAAGGTCTTCTATATAATGAATGCATAATTTATTTTATCTATTCAGTAAAGATTTTTCTTGAGTTTTCGGTATGTGCTAGAACGTGTTAGAGGTGTTACGTTCATGTGTGCTTGAAGGAGCATAGGAATTACATTCAAATGGCAAGACCATCAAGGAAAGGTAAAGAATTACAATTCTGGGGCTGGGGAGATAGCTCCATGGCACAAGTGCCTGCCTGGCAAGTGCAAGCTCATGAGTTCAAACCTCACTCCTGCAAAAAAAAAAAAAAGAAAGAAAGAAAAAAAAAAAAAAAGACTTACAATTCTATACACCTCTGTATCTCTTCGACCGGCCATAATATGTATTGATTTTATAGCTTTTGTCAATCTGACTAAGAAGACAATTGTGCCTTTTACTTAGCCAAAAATTAAATCTCATCATTCTTAAGTTACTCGCTATCCTGACCACCTGGCACCAGGAAATGATCAGCTTGAGCTCAGATTGGTGCCCGCTTCCAAAGCAGCGCAGCACTGAGCCTCCAGGAGAAGGCCCTGCCTGAAAATCAGCGCACTGCTCGGTGATTCCGTGTCCTCAAGACAAAGCCAACCTAGGAGGAGATGGAAAAGGATATCAAGTAAGTCAACTTTTCCCACTTCCACCATAACAACATAAAAGATAATGCCAGATGCCTATGCGCTCAGAACTGGTTTTGCTCACTAACCAGGGTTTTCTATGGCTATAAGATCCGTGTGAGCTCTGGAAGAAAGTAACTCCTTAAAATAAAGTGTATGTGGGCTGAGACACTAAAGAGAAGAAACCCAAAGCCAAGAAGGTTGCTGCCAGTGATACTGGTGAAAAGGGTAAGGTGAAGAGGGCAAAAAGTTCAAGAAGGGGCAGTCCCACTGCCCCAAGACAGCCAAAATCCTGTCTTGATTAGAGGAATTGGTAGATACTCTCCATCTGCTATGGATTCCAGAAAGGCTTTGTACAAGAGAAAGTATCCAGCTGCTAAATGAAAGGTTGAGAAGAACAAGGAGAAAGTTCTTGCTACCAGTACAAAGCCAGTCGGTGGGGACAAGAACGGAGGTACCGGGTGGTTAAGCTTCAGAAAACGCCTAGATCCTACCCTCCTGAAGATGTGCCCCGAAAGCTCTTGAGCCACGGCAAGAAACCCTTCAGTCAGCACGTGAGGAAACTTCGAGCTAGCATCACTCCTGGCACCAGCTTGATCATCTTCACTGGGCATCACAGAGGCAAGAGAGTGGTCTTCCTAAGGCAGTTGGCCAGTGGCTTGCTACATGTGACTGGGCCTCTTAGCCTTAATCGTGCTCTTCTACAAAGAACACAGCAGCAATTTGTCATGGCCACCTCTACAAAAATTGTTATCAGCAAAGTGAAAATCCCCAAACACCTCACTGATGCTTACTTCAAGAAGAAGAAGCTGCAGAAATTCAGACACCAGGAGGGTGAGCTCTTCAACACCAAGAAAGAGAGACACCAGATTTCAGAGCAGTGCAAGGTGGATCAGAAAGCGGTGAACTCACAGATTTTAGCAAAAATCAAAGCTGTTCCTCTGCTCCAGGGCTACCTGCAATCCATGTTTGCTCTCACAAATGGAGTTTATCTTCATAAATTAGTATTCTAAACTTCTTACTAAGAACCTAATTAAACAACTGATACATTTTAAATAAATAAATAAACATTTGTATTTGGTACAGGATCTCACTACACATCTTGAACTAGTAATGATCTGCCTGTCTCAGCCTCCTCAGTGCTGGGGTTACAGATGTGCACCCCATCACACCTGGTTTCAGTGGCCTGCTCAGCACAGTGTCAGTGTGGCATTTGGTGCCAGGTATCAAACCCCAGTCCCTGCACTTGCCTAAGTAGGGACTTGATCTGCTGAGATATCTCACCGGCCGTGAGTGTAACTCTTTTCTCTTTTTTTTTTTCTTTTTTTTCCTTTTTTTTTTTTTGAGTCAAACTCAGGACTCAGGACTCAGGGCCTTGCCCTTGCTAGGCAGGTGATGTGCCACTGAGCTATCTTCCTGGCCCAATCAGCTTCCTAAATGAATAGGAGAAATCAAGGTACAATTTTTACCAGAAGATGCATATATGCTATTTATCACTGGATATTATGTCAGTCACCCATTCAATATGCATTCCATAGTGCTATTTCCACAGCACTGCAAGAAAACAAGAGGCTTGAAGGAAAGCAGGAGACTAAGGACTCCATCGACGTGGACCAGGAGCTGCTTGGGCAAAAGCAAAGGGCTAGAGGAGAAGCTGCGCCAGGAAGCAGAGAAGACCCTGAGCTCTTGGCGCAAAGCAAACAGCAAAATGCCTCAGCTGTCAGGCGCACAGGAAGTAGGAAGTGAACAGCCTTGAGACGCAGCTGCCCCCCTTCAGCACGCGGGCCTCCCACGGGGCTCCTCTAGGGGCTGGTGCCTGCTCCAACCCCAATTCTCCACAGTCCCCAGTCGAGGCAGCTTGTGGACCACCCAAGGACCTACTGGCCTCTGCTTATCAGGCTGCTCGGCTCCAGCAGCCTCACTTAATTAACAATGGTTTCTTAAACTTTCATGGAGTAATAATCTGATTAGCTTATTCTAGCTGGTTAATAACAGCCTTTTGCACAATATCATGGCATAGTCCCTGGTCATTCTGCGTGATGGTTGTCCAAACACTGAGAGCTCCTACCTTGTTCGACAGTGGTCCCGACCCCATGATGGGCTCTGCGGGTACAGAAAGACCTACTAGATAAAGCTTGTCTCTACCAATATGTAGGCAAACAAACTCCGCAGATGTGTTCTCAAAGATTCATTTGTTAAGTCTTTGGAATTCGTGAAATTTGTTCTCATGGGCAAAAAAGGTCTTAGGGGAAAGAAATAAACATGAATTGCCCACCCTGCTATGTATTATGAAAGCATAGTGCTAGAAACTTTAATTTTCTACTTGTATTGTATTGATTCACCAATAGTTTAAACAAATGTAATGGTCTTTACATTTACAGTGAAGATCAAAATATCTATCGATATCTTGCTATAATCAAACTGTGTATTTATAGCATCAAAAATAGGACATTTACTCAAAATCATTATTGTTCCAGTAGAAAAAGCTCCCAGCACAGTCTGTTAAAATACATTTCTCCCGGACAGCAATAACCGCACCTGCTCCCTCGTTCACGGCCTTCTGTCCAGCAGAAAGCCCTGTCCCATTCTGGACTCTTAGGTGACGCGGCCCCCACATCCCGGCAGAAAATCCAAGGTGAGGCAGCTGTAGAGAGTTGGGGGCATCAGCGTTGTCAAATAAAAATCACATGGGAGAGGCGGGGACCCGCAAGTAGCTCAGCAGTCTAAAGTGCCTGCTTAGGCAAGCTTATGCAGGCACAAGGGATTGAAGTTCGATCTCTAGAAGGACATGCCCCCCAGCCCAGCCCTTCAGGTGGGCTGAGCCACTCCCCCTCAAAGAAAGAAGAGGATGGGGCAGTAAGAAAGTAAGTTAGATGAAATCTATACTTGTTTGTCCCTAAAATATCTGTTTTCTTGTCCTACTTATTACTAATTCTGGGCAACTGTCAGGTGTGAAAGCCTAACAGGTACAGAACAGCATCGCCTGGGAGATGTTTACATATGGTAGGAAAAGGGAGGACGTAAGGAGAGAATTCCACGCTGACCCTCTCTGGAACCTATCTGTAGATGCAAGGACAGCGTAAGTCAGGCGCATGTAAGTCAGAAGTCGTGTGTAATTGGATCGTATAATATGACATTCATCTCCGGCTCTTTGTCCCTCCCCTAGTCTCCGGGTTTTATATCCTGCTTTGATGTGAGATAATATGGTTTTACATGAGTGACTTGAGTTAAAAAATAGGCGCATAAAATTCTCTCAAGCTGGATACTCAGCTACCTAAATTGTGAGGCACACTATAGTCCGTGACAATTTCATAGAGAGGAGATGCGTGGCACTGTTTTACACAAATGGAAAACAGCCTTTATACCCTTATTAAATTTTCAAGGAGTTGCATGGAGATTTAACCACAAAGCTCACATTATTTAGGGGATTTAATTATTGTTTGTTTCTTTCCTTCATTTTCTGTCTTCAAATAAAGACATATTTCATTTCATGGGGAGCATTAATGCTTTTATAAAGGTTCAGAGGGAAAAATCAGCTTTTCACAAAAATGAAATAATATTCCTCATTATCTACACGAATTAAGAAAAGCCGTGCTACTACGGCAGGGCTGGACCTAAAAGGAAGAGGGATGTTGAGGTAGCTTCTTCTCAGATTAATTTTTAGTAGCTAAGGCTTTGAAATTTATGAAATTTGGGGGTGCTAGGGCTGGTATCACAGAGGGAAGATGTCAAAGCCTAAAGCCATTAGTTTCTGATCTAAAGCCATCACTAGCTGATCACAGTCACCTAGTAAGAGTTTCCTGGTTACTCTGGAAGCCAGTCCCTGAAAACTGGACCTTCAAAACTGTCCTTCTTGGAAGTTTACAGGCCCTTGATATTAGCTATTTTTTCTATCTATCTACCTATGTATCTATTTTTCTCTCTGTCTGCCCATCTATTTATGTATTCTTGTCTTTAAATGAATGCTGTGTTAAGGTGATTTTTTTCTCAGACTATGGCCCTTATATTACTGAAATATCCTTTCTCCAAAATGCCCAGGACCAGAACTGGTTTGGATTTTAGATTTTCCAATTAGAGATGCTTAACTTGCATCTCTAAGGAGAATCACTTAGTATTTCTGTGAAAATTACAGAAATTTTATATTAACTCAGTTCATTGGAAGAGAAAACTAGGACTCTTCCCTTTTACAAACTAGATGTTACTAAGCGGCTGGGTATGTAACTCAATGGCCTAAGCACGCACCTGGCAATTGCAGATCTTGCATTCAATCCCTGATACCAAAAATAAACAAAAACAAAACCAAAACCCAGAAGCAAGTCTTGAAAATCACTACTTTAAACAGATTTTCAGTCAGAAATAGCCCTTTCTTTTCTTTTTCTACTGCATTGTTAATTTCCTTATTAACACAGAATTTGTCCTTCATGTCTTAATTATTAAATGAATAATAAGAGAAAGAAATCCTTTCGACATGTCCTCAGTGACCTTGAGGTTTTGCTACATATGCCAGGAAACCTGGGAACACTGCGTTGGCAGGCTGGCTTTTGATCATTTTCCTCTTGATAATCCCTCCTTCATCCGTGATCACCAGTGTGCTAGGTCTCAGTTATGAAGCCTCAGAAAGGCCTACAAACCACGCCCGCCCTCTGCTACGAGTTAGCCTACTGCCTAGGCCTCATAAAGAGAATATTAGCAGATGTGTGTGTGTGTGTGTGTGTGTGTGTGTGTGTGTGTGTCTCTTCCAGCCCTGGGATTTTAACTCAGGCATTGCTTTCCAGATCCATCTCTTTGTCCAGTTACATGTTATGGACTTCAAGATCTTAAGGAAGGAGCCGGGGGGTAGCCCAGTGGCTGGCAAGCACAAGGTCCTTAGTTCAATTCCCAGGACCTAAGGAAAAAAAAAAAAAAAAGACAAAGACCTTCAGGGATGACGGAGCCACAAGCCATAACCCTTGGATCTCCATCTCACCAGGGAGGACAAGAGCTGCTTAGGAACTAAAAGGATGCATGCAGGATTTTTAACAGGCAGAAGTATATTTTTATGGGGCTAAGCTACTAAAATTTGAAATTGATTTCCTATACCATATAATATTATTTCACTATTTGTGCGTGTGTGTATGTGTGTGTGTGTGGTTTTTTATGTGTTTGTTTGTTTGTTTGTTTGTGGTACTGGGGATTGAACTCAGGATCCTGCACTTGCCAGGCAGGCATTATTGTACTGAGCTATCTCCCCAGACATATTTCTAAATGTAAAGTGAGCAAAACTAATTTAAAATATGTTTTTCCTTCAACATTGGACTTCACTAGTCAGTCTGATTTCTTCATTTAATAGTCCTCAAAAATTATTTCACCTGTTTATAATCAAGAATTAGCAAAATTCTGGAGCCTGATTAATTAGAATAAACAGACTTCATCTCTTTTCATAATAAATAACATACTCAATATAGCAGTTAGCATCTATCAAATTCAATTAATCATTCTCTTCAAGTGCACATGCTTTGAGCCTAGAATTACCCGAAAAAACTGAAAGATTTAATAAAGACACTGGACTCTCCATAAGAATTCAGTCACACTGCTGCGGATCATGTTTATGTGTTTTTCCCTTAGAAATATACATTTAGGTACCTATTGCTCCCGTACACTGATTTCAAAAACTAAAAAATAAAAACAAAAACAGATGTTTCACTGAATACCTGCAATGAATACACATAGCAATTAGCAAATCACAGAAAATGGGAGTTCTGTCTTCAGTGCAATTTCAAGGCACATCAAAAACAGACAGCGTTCACTTCTTCACCTAGGCAAACAGCAAATGCATTTGAAACCGACACAGTTGAAACAAAACTTTCGGTTCCTGGCTAGGAAAGGGTGTTTTCCCCTTCCTTCGGCAAATCAGCATTGAATCCGTCAGACACGATGCTGGCCGATAACGCGGTGCATCTCACTCCCAATAATTCTTGCTTATTAACTGCTCGGGTACAATTTATTTTCCTCTCAGGCTACGAAGGTGCATGAAAGTGCGGTGCACTCTGGCTGGAGCTGATAAGCCAGCCCGCAGCCCGAGCAGCGCCGGCCTGATGACATTCGCAGGGAGACAATGCAGCCTTGGCCTGACGCGCGGTGCTGTAGATCAAACCTATCACAAATAATATCTCCAAACAATGCCTTGATGCATCTGCCGTTTCTCCCGGAAAGCTCTCTGCTATTCTTCTGAAAACGTAGCTTGATTTGTTTTGCTGCTGTGGTGAAGACATATAGACTACTTTAAAAAAAAAAAAATTCTTTGCTTTTGTTTATCTTTTTTTTTTTTTTTCAATAAACGTCTCAGTCTAAAGGAATGGTTTTAAAGCCTTAGCTTTGAAACATACATTGCTATTGTTCAAAAGAGGATGAGTTGCTCATCCGTAGGGTTAGAACAATCTATTTCATAAAAAAAAATAAAACAGGAAGCAAGGAATACTGCACACAGGAGCGTGTCAAGATGCTGCAAACAGAAATTCTCATTAAAGGCGTTTGATGGTCTTCAGGTAGAAAACCTACACAGAGGAAGGTGCGTGCCTCTGTTCAGAAAAGCCTGCATTTTCTCTGCTTAGAACACATATGATTATCTGCATTATTTTAACACCACCCAGTGGTGTTTCAAAGGCCCTCTGAGCTTTTTAATCTACTTTATGCCTGAGTCTTTTTTTTTTTTTCAAAGAAAAAAAAAAAAAACAATGTGAAGAAAAATATTACTTAAAGACAAACCACAGTAAGGAATCTAAACAGATGATATACTAAATATATTCATTTAATGAACGCAATGTATCATGTAAAGGAAATCAACTAGGAGGATATTTAGAAAATAGAGACAACATTTTGCAGTTTATAATACACTGCTGTATATTTTGCAAACCATTTGTGATGTGGATATGGCTGGTACCAGAATTACCTCCTAAGTTCAGGGTGTTTACAGAATGTGTTTCACGTACGTTGCCTGTTTAATACCCACGAGATTTCTTAGAAAGTAATAATGCACTAGGTCAGAGAAATCCGTGCTGTACATCTTGACTAGATGAAAAAAATCTAAAGCAACGCTTTTCTCCCAACTTTCATAGATAAAACCTGCCTGTTCCACATGAAAATCTAGGTTGGCTTATGTGACCCCTTTTATAAAGAAAGAATATTGATCCTGTGCCACAGGAATTTCAGGGATCTGCCTAAAAGCAAAAGAAAGAAAACAAATACACATTTTGAGTGCTGCATATGGGTGTGAGGAGTATTTCTGCAAACAATGGGTAGATCTTAGTGGATTCCTTTTTAATATATTACAGCCATATGAAAAATATGAGGAAAATAAAACAGAAAATATAGACAACTTCCCCAAAGGCACATCAAAAGCTAGCCAAGCTGGAATCTAGAACCAGATTTGACTATATAGCTTGTGTTCTTTCAGCTAAGATGGGAAATGAAAGAATCAGAAATAAAGCAGAAAAATAGGTCTTCTGAAACTATTAAGTACACTGAATTTATTACCATTGAAGGGAGCATGGCATACAGGTATTTGCAACAGAGAAATTTACTCCGGGCCAGCCAAATAGCTCAGCAGATTAAAGCACCTGCAAGCAGGTGCAGAGGCCAGAGGTTCGATCCCAGGGCCTGCCATGCCGGCCCTGTCCCTGGGGCACACTGAAATGGCAATTGAGACTGGGCGTGGTGGCACGCGCCTGTGATCCCAGCTCTTAGGAGGCTGTAAACAGGCGGATCACTAGGAGTGTGATCTAGTGGTGGGAACCTGAACACCCTGGAGACCTTTCCCTAAAATACAAAAAAATAAGAGAGAAATTTACTCAAACTCAGAAAGAAGTTTTTTATGAGAATTCTAAATAGAAAAGCTATTTTACTTTTGCTGTTGTTTTGCCATTAGTGTTTGTGGTATGTGAGTTACATTTATTTCAGTGATAGATAGATAGATAGATAGATAGATAGATAGATAGATATTTGAGAGTATAGATATTAAGGATGCATGTATAGATATCCTGATCATTTTTATCCTTTATTCTACCCCGATTTTATACTATCATTTTAGAAATTGTGCAATTTCTAAATAATTTAGATATGATTTTATTACTTCGCTATTTTCCATTCACATGTTTAAAAAATATCTAGTTTTAGTATAAATATCTAGTTTTAGTATATTGTATGTCTTCCCTTCATAAGAAAAGAAAATCTGCAAGTTAGACAGAGCAGTACATTTACACACGGGTCACTGAGATGCGCAGGGAACGCGGCACTCGCAGAGGAGAAAGCGTCCGAGCAAAGCCTTCCTGGCACGAGCCCGCAGCCCAGCCCCGGCTCCACCTCCCTGGTGACGAGCTTGGCCCCCGGTAGGCCCAGCCAGATGCCAGGAAGCTGCTACCCTGGGTGGCGGTGGGCAAAGACTTCTCTCACTGTCTTATTTTTCTTTGCTTTTCTTTTTTTTTTTATCTTATTTTTTTAATAAGAAATAATAATATGATAGTTTCAACACACATTATTAGTGCATTCATAATAATTGATACATTGAATATTGTTATCCTCATAATAGTTATACAAAGCACAGGGTGTAGACATGATATATTTTCTAATCCAGATTAGTAGGGGAAGAAAAAAAGAAAAAAATAAGTTTTCTTCTCTTTGTACAAAGAGGGAGTAGTTGTATACATAGTCCAATGTTCCATAATTGCAGTGCGTTACCGGTGAAACTGGCAATGTTGGAGGCTGTTGGTTTAAGCCTCTTACAGCTCATCAGACTAATCTAGCTCTGCATTCTGTGCCTTGTAATTAAGCTTTTCTGCTGGGTGATCAATTCTTCACATATCCTACAGATCCTTATGAGTACTTCGGTCTGCAGTTTTCCACTTTTCATCTCTTGTACATGCCCTTTATTGAAAATATTTGATTAGCTGGCTCCCCGGAGATACTGAAATATTTTTTCTTACTGCCACTTTACCTGGATCAGTGTGACAGCGCCATCACCGTATTGCTTTTTGGGACCTCCTTTCCCCTGTCTCTTTTGAACTACCTTTCCTTGAGATTCTCAGAGTTTAAACACAGTAGCAACACCAGTTTAATGGGCCATGTTTTACCACAAGAGAAATTAGATATCGACCAATTATCTGGAAATGGTAAAGATGGAAGGGATCCAGGATCCGGGAGGCACACTCCATAGGAAAACCGTAGGCCCCAAGACAGCATTTCATCTTATAAATATGTTACTAAGGGAACTTTCTCACTGTGATTATACATAATTTCTGTGTAAACAAATTAAACATTGCTTTCCTCTAATTAAAGCCACCTGTAAAGTCGGGAAAGCCGCGCTGGCTGAAGAGACTGCCGCCCCCGCCTGTCCCCGCTGCTGTGACTGTCCCCGGCGCCGCTCCCCAGCACACAGAGCAGCGCTGTGCAGGAAGGCAGCTCCACGCACAGCTGACAAAGTGACCCATTACCGGGCTCTCGGGGACATTGCCTTCCGTAATGCTCCAGTGGCTCCTCGGAAAGAAATGTTCCCGTCGTCACAAAAGAGCAGGTTGTTATTCCCAGTATCATCACCGACAGATGTCCCCCAGATCCTCAGGCAACTGGGGCCGTGGCCGTCTGCGGTGCTTTCCGGCCCTTATGGCACGGTGGAAATGTCTGCGCACCCACCGGTGTCTGGGCCTTTCGCCCACGCAGGCAAAGCTGCCAAACGGAACAAGAAAACGCTTCCAAGGAATCCAGTGTCGCTTCTGAGTTACCTCTTTCAAAACGACCAAAGATTCATTTTAAAAGCTAAGTAAACAAATAGATTCCCTCTTCAGCTGGATATCTTTTGCTGTAAATTAACTCGGCCACCGAAAGTTTTCTATTAATATTTACATTGAAGGAAAAATGTATTGGCCCAGAATCTATCCCACACGTATCCATGGCGTGCGTGCTGTGCTTCAGGCTTCGTGCCCGCTGCCTTTATTCTCCAAAAAGCGTGGAAAGTAGAGGTCCTCACCCTTACACCACAGGAAAGCAGAGTAAGGTGGACAGTGGCAGGGCCGTCTTCACCCCATCCTCCACCTCGGCCTCCACCTCGTCTTCCACCTCGGCCTCCAACCTCGGCCTCCACCCCATCCTCCACCTCGGCCTCCACCTCGTCTTCCACCTCGGCCTCCAACCTCGGCCTCCACCCCATCCTCCACCTCGGCCTCCACCCCATCCTCCACCTCGGCCTCCACTTCGGCCTCCACCCCATCTTCCACCTCGGCCTCAACCCCAGCCTCCACCTCGTCCTCCAACCTCGTCCTCAGCCCTGTCCTCCACCCCGTGATATCTCTCCAGGGCAAACTGTGTTGTTCATAAAGCAGCCTAATGTGTGAGAAATTCACCTATAGCAAGGCAAGAAGACTTCTTGCAAAGAAATTACCTTAAACTATTCTTATTCTCCAAAAGAAAGACGTTTGCTTTAATTTTTAAAGTAGGTTTAAATTTAAGTATATTTCTGCCCACATGTCTACACAGAAAGACTATACTTCTATGACACAAAAAGAGGAAATACTCTATTCCTCACTCATTTCTATGCTGATTTTGGCCTTTTGTGTAAAAGACTTTCCTGAATCCTCGTGCCAAATGTGTGGTACTGTTGTAATATAACCTTTAGACCGTGTAAAACGCAGCCAGAGTTACCGAACTAATTTCATCCAATAGAATTTGGGTTTGGTCCCTTCATTAAAAAAAAAAAAAAAATCCTAGAAAAAGAGAAAAAAAAAAAAAAAACAGTGCTTTAAAGCAACGGAGCAAAGCCAAATCAAAGGCAACCAGTGTCTAATGTTACAGTGTTGAGGAGAGCAAGGCTAGCGTGTCTGTTTCCAGCGTATCGCTTCCCGCGTGGTGCAAAGCTTTTCCTCACTATAGAATGAGGACACAGACTGGCCTCTTGGGCTCTCTTCCTGTTGCTTGTCCTATGGGTTTTTTCTGTAACAACCTATCAGTTCAGTATTAATAACTTACAGATCAAAATCTGAATGTTTCAGAAGTCTTTTCTAATCTTTGTTTCAATCCGTACTCATAGAAGTGCAGAAGGATCCCATTCATTGTGGGTTCTACTGCTGGCCCAGGACTCTCACCCCCCCCTCCCTCCTCTTCCTCACCCTGGGTCGTCTCTTGGTTCCCTCCCCTTATGCACAAGATCTGTGCTCTTACTTCCTATAATCTGTCTTTTATTTTGACCTTTATTCACAAAATTGGGCTTCTAATAGAAGAGAAATCATGAAATAGTTAAGCTGTCTGCCTGATTTATTTTACTTAATATTATGATTTCAAGATTCGTCTGTTTTCCTGCTGTCTTAGTTACTCTTCTCTCGTTGCTGGGACAAATACTCGACACCCAAAATGAAGGAAGGAAAGGCTTATTTAGCTCACAGTTGCTGGAGGTTTCAGTCCATATTCGGCTGGCACAAGGCTGAGTGGAACAGGGCAGAGAGCGTCCAGTTCATGGCGGCGGAACAGCAGCAACCACAACAGAGGCAACAGACCAACCAGGATGCAGAGAGCAACAGTGTGAGTCTGTCTCTCTGTCTCTCTTTATATTACATTCAGACCCTCTGCCTCAGCCTATCCACCTTAGACTACACCCATAATCCCAGCCATACTCAGACCATAACCCCATCAGTACTAAAACACATAATCCCAGTGGATCATGAGTCAAGTCTCAAACTCTAGAAGTCCCCGCCCCATGACTGCATGAGGCTTTGGGGGGACAGCTAGACATTAACCATAACACCTGCAGATGAACCACGTTTATCCTTCTTTGGGGCGCAGTACTACTGCGTTGTATATGAATGCCACGTTTTCTTTGCACTGAACATCTCTATGGCCCCTGCTTGCACGTCAGACCAGGAAGGACGTCATGAGGAAGCTTAGCTTCTCTTTTCAGTATTTCTTTTATTGTATTTTGTACAGGGTCTCACCAACCAGCTTGGACTTGTAGTGATCCTCCTGTCTCAGCCGCTCAGCACTGGGATTACAGGGGCATACCACCACACCTGGTCACGGTGGCCAGCTCAGTGCACCCAGGGCTGGGGCAGGCAGGGCATGTGGTGCCAGGGATCCAACCCTGGTCCCTGTGCTTGCCTAAGCAGACGCTTAGTCCACTGAGCTCTCTCGCCAGCCTGTTTTCTTTTCTTGTGGTCCCATGTTCTGTTTTGTGCACCCTCAACACTCCCAGACCACACCATTTGATGATTTTGACTTTTTCTATCCTTACTCCTCACAAGGAAACTTTTTGCTGCAGCAAATGCTGCTGAATTTTCTGCACACCCTCTCTTCTTTCGATCTCTTCCTTTCTACTGCCATACATGTACCTCAGGTTTTCATCACTTCTCTAAATGGAAAGTCACCTCTTGACTCTTTTTCTAATCATTTCTCAAAATCCATCTTGCAAGTGACTATTATTCCTTTTGAACCCCTTTAAAGACTTTCCACTGTTAACAAAGCAACCAATCCTCATTTCTAATTATTATAAACATGGAAGTATTATCACAGCTAACTACAGGAGAAACTAAAATAACTCACTTCAAAATTAGGCCTCCAAAACCTGAGCGATTTGATAACAAATTACTTCCTAACATCAATTAGATCACTCAGAAACTTGGGAAGACACTGGGTAGCTCTCTGTTGTGAGCACATCGGATGCCCAGTCTCAGAAATGGATAGGCCACGGGGAGGTGCCCGAGGTTTCCTTCAGGGATAGGTGAAGCAGAAAACATCTGCCATTAAAAACAACAACCACAACGTTTCTAAGTAAAAGCCTTTTTTATTGTGCTTTTCACTCTCAAGGAAGGTTTTTTTTTTTTTTTTTATTTTCAGATGAAAAATCCAGGTACTGAAGCAAACAGGAAACTGTTGAAAATCCCAAATTTACTCGTCAGTAGAACATAGACCTCTGCCCTCGGCCGGCCCGGGTGCTGTTCATAGACTTCATTCCATGACCCAGACAAAATGGCTATGGTGAGAAAACAAAATATAGCACATGCCACCCACCTACCCAGTGTACCTCCTGCACTTCCGTCTCATGTGGGCTCACATTCTGCTAGACACAGGACATATGTCTGAAAACAAGGTGAACAAAGCACTCAGGAAGCTCGCATTTCAGTGGGGAGAAAACAGAGCATTTACCAACTCGCTGTGCAATGTACGTGACCATGTGACGTGTGGCAGCGTCAGTCTGCTCTCTGCCCTTCTCTTCACATTCCCTTCATCCCTAGGGGTCTGTGGCCTCTCTTCTCGTAGGAACGTTCAACTTTGGACTTAGAGCCCCTCTCCATCTAGAGTGATTTCTTCTTGAGTTCTGCTTACTTCTTAACAGACCTCACTTTTGAATCATTTCACCTCACTTAGGGATTCCGGGTTGATATGAATTGGGGGGAGATGCTATGGAACCAACTACAGGCATACACAGAAATCCAGGGAAGGGATGCTGCAGGCAGAGCAGACAGACAGTTGGTGACGTGAAGTAAGAATGTGCTTAGATGACCTAAGAAACGGCAAGGCAGATGGTGCGGCTGGGATGCCCCAAACAGAGGGGTGGAGCCAAAGATGACACGGTCAGTGCAAGGTTACATGGGCCTCCTCAGAACTATGGAAGGAGAGAGTTTTCAAAGTTCACTTTGAGCAGAGAACTTCTGTTTTCAAATGATTACTGGGGTATGGCAAAATGGAATCACGCAATGATACACTCACGCAGATTCCAGCAACAGTAAGAGAGTAGGAAAAATTTACCCAACAGCTACTAGAAGATTAAGTCTAATTGGAGTTAGAGAGAAATTAGGGGAAAACAAACACGGAAAAAGGTCTGTTTACAGAAATCTTCACAAGGAAGAGGAAACGCCTCAACAGACAGGCAAGTGAGGATTGTAGAATGGCAGATAACAATGATCATAAAGATGTTCTTTGCCACACAGTCAGATTTTCAGAAATCCAAAAAAAAAAAAAAATGAATCTTAAAAGCTGTTAGAGAGAGCAAAAAAAAAAAGTCACATATAAATCCAACAGGATTATAGCATCCTCCTCAATGCAAACTTTAAAGTCTATGAAAGCTTGTGGTGAAGTATCTCAAGTCCTAAAAAGAAAACAATTTCTAGTCCAGACTAACATATCTTGCAGAGCTATCTATCAAAATTCATGGAGAAGTAAGGACATTTCATGACAAAGAACATCTTAACAATTTCATGAACATCAAACTGGCCACCAAAAAAAAAAGATGGAAGTAGAAACGGGTCATCATGATTCATGCCTGTGATGCTAGCCCTAGGGAGGCTGAGACAGGAGGATCACTATGCGTCAGAGCAGTGCATTGAGACCCTGTACCAAAAAATAAAATATAAAACACGGAAGAATATCTGAGTCAGAAATAACAAAGCACGCAAATAAATAAATAAATAAATATAAAAAAAGAATGAAAAAAAGAAAAGAAATGGAATGAAGGCATCAAGCATAGTAAGTTATTAAACAGAAAGGAAAAAGTAAACGAGATAGCAACACAGAGACAACCCAACGACAGAAAGAACTCAAGACCTGCCAGTCATAGCTCTGGCCTCACCTCCCCAACTAAAAGACACAGCTTGGCAGACTGGACCAAAACTTAATAATCTTTTGCAGTCAAGAAACTCATCTAGCAGCTGGCCAGACAGCTCAGCAGGCTAAAGTACCTGCTTAGGCAAGCGCAGGGACCTTGGTTCAATCCCCAGCACCACATGCTAAGCCAGCCCACCCCCAGGACCAGCTGAGCTGGCCACTGAGCCTGGGTTTGGTGGCTCACTCCTGTAATCCCAGAACTGAGGAGGCTGAAAACAGGGAGATCATTATGAATTGGAGCTGCATTGTGAAATTTTGTAACCAGAAGATCTCTGTGAGTTGGAGGCCATCCTAGGCTATGTAACAAATTCAAGGCCAGCCTGGACTACTTAGGGAAGCTCTGTCTCCCAAAATGAAAAACAACAACAACAAACATAATGTTAAGTAAATTAAATCAGACACATAAGTTTAAAAATCACATAGTTTTTCTTATATGAAAAATGCAAAATATAGATAAATTAAAGATCAAAAGAAAAAACAGAGGCCAGGCGTGGTGGCACAGGCCTGTAATCTCAGCACTTGGGAGAGTGAGGCAGGAGAATTGGTGCGAGTTTGAGACCAGCGTGGGCTACAAAAGTGAGCTCATGGCCAGCCTAAACTGCATAGTGAGACCCTGTCCCAAAAAGACAAAAAAAAAAAAAAAAAAAAAAAAACAGATAAAAGAAAACATGGAGCTGAATCCTTTGCAAATAGGTGAGGACCACGACACGGAGGGAAGAGAAGAGGATTTAAAAATTATTTGTTATGTACATGTACTAGTGACCTACAGTGAAAATAATTTTCTGTATCATAAATATCTACTAATAATTTTTAAATAAGGAACGGAGCTGGGCATGCGGGCACACGCCTGTGATGCCAGCACCCAGGAAGCTGTGGCAGGAGGAGCTTCAACACCATCCTGGGCTGCAGAGCGCATTCAAGGCCATCCAAAACCGTAGTGCAAGACCCTGCTTCAAAAACAACAACAATAGCAACATTGAAAAGAAAAATGAAATAGATGCAAGGGAACAAAAGGAATAGATTTTAAGAAATGAGAAAGGAGAGATGGATCTTATCACAGGGGACACAGAGATCCATGTGGGAATAACAGTCCAAGTAACAGTCCAGGCAAGATAACGACTACAATAAACATGGGTTCAGGCCTGCTTGACCCTGTATCAGACAGATTTTGCTAATACTCTCTTTCCCTTAACACACCTACTTCAGCTACACACTTGGACTGTACCCTAAGCCTAATGAAATCACCATTTTGGAGACTTACTTGGCTTCTTTTTTTCCTAAATGCTGTAAGACTCCACTTGGGCATGTGCTCTAAACCTTTAACCAGACTGTAGAGTTAGACTACTTAAGCAAATATATATGGAAAAAGAACAAGAATACATGGAAAAAATAATAAAAAGTCTTTAAACTTTTGACAGGAGTTTAGTAAAAGACTGACAGATGATTCTTTTATTAAAGGCAGCAGTTAACAGGATGGATGGAACATCAAAAAGAACAAGTGATGTCCCGTTACATAAAGCACAAAACTGAAAGCAAATAGGTGGAGAGAGATGTGTCGTGCACACAGCAAGCATTAGGAGAGTGGGGCTCCTGCAGTATTATCTCACAACACATTTTAAGGTTATGACCAGAGATAAATAAAGATGGGCGGTTTATAACAGCAAATGGGGATTCCATTGGTTCATTGGTGGTCCTGGCCACTCCAGGAATCCCAACCCAGCTAGACTCTAGCCAAAGCTCAGTGAGGTTGCAGGCAGTGAGGTTGCAGACCACAGGACTACAGCATCTGGGCTCCTTTTCTGATGATACACCGGTCCTTTAAGTTCAGCTTGAATTCCATCCATTTCTTCATGCCTTCTTACTCATTTCATTGAATTAGTGCTGACTCTTCCATCAGAATGGGTTCCAGTCCCACATCAGTTCTCTGAGGAAAATATCTTGAGTAATTCGCTATCTCATAATATATTGCCAGATCTGTTTTACTTATTTATTTATGTTTTAGTTTATTTCATGTTTGCAGTTCATAGTCCCTGT
>PVKN010009689.1:0-23459 GCA_004027915.1 Capromys pilorides
GTGTGTGTGTGTGTGTGTGTGTGTGTACCAGAAATCAATCTCAGGACTTAACACTTGGCACCTAGGTGCTGGGCCACTGAGCTATATTCCCAATCCCAATCTGAGTAATCTTCCCAATGGCAGCAAGAATTTCTTAAGGGTTCTAACCTCCATGTCAGACCTTCTTTGTGAATGTGTAGGTTTTTCTCTCCATTGGTAAGCAAAATTCCAAGTTAACTGCTAGCACAAAGCCTATGGACAAAAAAAGATCATTTTAATTCTTGACTTTGAAAAGAATATATCACAGGCCAGCAAGATAGCTCAGCGGTCTAAAGTGCCTGCTTAGACAAGCTTAGGTAAACACAGTGGTTTGATCCCCAGCACCACATGCTGCACCAGCCCCACCCCCAGGGCGGGCTGAGCCGGCCATAATATAAATAAAGTTTTAAAAAAAGAGAATATATTGCTACATGCTGAAACCTATAAATTCTTAATTACGCTTAAATGTAATATTATGCTATGCACTTACTAGTAATTATTAATATTTAACCTTTATTCTCAGTAGAGTGAACTCTATTATTTTGCACTCTAGTAAAAGCAAAAGACGTGTGCATTCAGTACATAAAACTGAGTTTTCTACTATGTGTACGGCACTGTTGTAGGCACAGGGCCCTGAGCAGCAAACAGACAAAGATACTGAATTTTAAATGGGGTAATCAGAACACTCAGGTAAAATTTGAGCAAAGGTTTGAAGAAGGGAGTGGAGCAGGCCAGGCCCGAGCAACCATGCAGACTGCCAAGCATAGAAGTGCTGAGTCAGGGTTTTCTGATCCATTCAAGAATCATTAAGACCAGTGTGGCTAGAGCACAGTCAGGGTGGAAAGAGTAGCAAAAGGGAAAGATGCAGGGTGGCCAGGCTACTTTATTTTTTGCTATATTAAGAGATCCAATTTTTATTATGAAAAGAGAAATTTAGAATTTCTGAGGACAATATTTCTATAAAACTCCTCCAGCGAGTGAGTTGATGACAGGGGACTCAAGGAGCAGATTTTTGTGAGTGAACACTGGCAGCTTGGTTCTGGACAGATTAAATTCAGTGTGCCTGATAAGAACTTTTAGTAAACAGTGCAGTGCAGCTGGATGTTCAAATCTGGAGTTCTGGAGAAAAATCTAAAGAGAGTGGTATAAATGTGATCTTGGATGAGATGGCCAAAGAACTACGTTTAGAAATGCTAACTGAGGCATTAGAGGTTGAGCAGACCTCCAGGTGGAGCCAGCATCAGGACAGCAGCAGGGAGGAAGGCACACGACAGGACCTGAGCCAGCGCTGCTTGGCTCATAGTAGATACGGCGCTGAAATTTTTGGCTGGGGTTCAATCCCGGGCGTGCTGTACCGGCCCTGCCCCCAGAGCACACTGAGAGGGTGATTGAGACTGGGCATGGTGGCCATGCCTGTAATCCTAGCACTTGGGAGGCTGAAAACAAGAGGATCACTAGGAGTCTGATCTATGTAGTGAGACCCTGTCAGAAAGAGATAGAGACCAAACAGGTTATGTTGAACAGTGTTGGCCCAGTAGTCAACTTACTGGAGAAAGTCTCCAAGGATACCAAGTATCAAAAACTAATCATTTGAGAACCAACATTTGGCCATGGGTTTAGTGTAACAGGACAGCAGTTTTTGTAGGAAGGGAAGTAAAAGCTTGATTAGGAAGATACTATGGAGCTGGGGCTATGGTTCAGTGGCAGAGCACTTGCCTTGCATGCACAAGGCCCTGGGTTCAATCCCCAGCACCACAAACAAAACAACAGAAGGCCAGGCATGGTGGCTCATGCCTGTAATCCAGCACTCAGGGAGACTGAGACAGGAGAATCCTTGCAAGTTCCAGCCTCGCTTGTGCAACAAAGTGAGTTCAAAGTCAGCCTAAATTGCATAGTGAGACCTATCTCAAAAGGACAAAAAAAAAAAAAAAGGAAGATATTACGAACAAATGGAAAGAGTTTGAAGTCAGAAAATACAACTCTAAAGATTTGTGGGTAGAAGGCTGTGACTGTACTGCAAATCTTGCTGAAGCTGTTCCAAAGCACAGATCTTGTGACCACCAGTTGAGTCTTCAGTAAACATTACAGAAAATGAAACTGACCCACTGACTCAGGCTTTTAAAACTGCATTGGCTGGTGCCCACCCCAAAGGACTGACCCAGTGGGTTAGGAAGGGACTTTAGCATTCCTTGGGTAAGACCCACACAGGGAGGCTATCATTGTTGCTGAGTGGTAGCCCTCAGGATAGCCTGGATTCAATTCCTAGCTCTACATAAAACAAAAAAGACCCACTCACTGCCTTTGATCAAAACAAATAACTAATGCATGGTGATTCCCAAACATGCCCAAAACTATATGGAATGTTTTATGTTGGAGAAGGTAAAAAATAATAGGACATATTTCATGTGAAAATGAACCATGTGGCTAGGTGAGTTTGGGCAACTCATGAAAACCTCAAAATTTTAAAAATACTGGAGATATAGCTTAATAGGAAGACCTGGAGTTGTTTTTATAACCAGTTTTTTGTTTGTTTTTTAAAGCCATGCAGGGCCGGTGGTAAGCCCTTGCTTAGGGAAGTGCAGGGGCCAGGGTTTGATTCCTGGCCCTGCCTGCCTCACCACTCCCACTCGGGCATGCTGAGCCAGCAATGGAGGCTGGGCATGGTGGTGCGCACCTGTAATCCCAGCACTTGAGAGGCAGGAAATAGGAGGATCACTATGAGTCAGACCTGCATAGTGAGACCCTTCACACACAAAAAAAAGAATAAATAAAAAGCCATGCAACATTATAGTTAGCTCATGAGTCTAGTGTTTTAGAAATGGAGAACGTCAGGACCAAGGAGATAGCTCAGCAGTCTAAGCACCTGCCTGGCAAGCACAAGAACCTGGGTTTGATCCCCAGTGCTGTACAGGCCCTGCCCCGGGTATGTTGAGCTGGCCACCAAGACCAGGCAGGGTGAGGCACATCTGTGATCCCAGAGCTGGGGACACTGAGACAGGAGGATCACTACCAGTCCGAGACTAAAAGTCTCTCTTTTAAAATTAAGAGAGAGATGGAGAATATTACATCCACCATTCCATCAAGAAGAGAATTGGGCCAGGGATATAGCTCAGTAGAATAAGCATTTGCCTGGCAACTGCAGAATCCTGAATTCAAATCCCTGGTACTGTGTAAAAAAAAAAGAGAGAGAGAAGAGAATCAACACTAGTATTATGGTTTGGACTGAAAATGTTCCCCAGTGTGTGTCATCCTGCACACACACACATGGGGCTTGGGAAGGTGACTGCATCACGGAGGCAGGCTAGCTGGCTTGATGCTGGTGGTAGGGTCTGACTGAAAGTCAGGTTCCTAGGACGGTGACCTACACAATGTATCTCCCTTCCTGGCCTCTATGACGTGAGCAGGTTTCCTCCACTGGGGCCTGTCCTTCCTTGGAGCCAACTAAACATGGAGTGAAAACGCCAAAATGTACTTCTGATTTGTGGGTGTCAGGTATTTTGTCCCAGTGATAACAAGGTAAGTCAGACAACTAGATGATTTAAAAAGATGATTACGACTGATGAACACACTGGTTTCATTTATGTTATGGTGCAATTATTTTCGTGTTTTTTTTTTTTTTTTTTTTTTATGGCTGGGCTCAGCCTTCCCTGGGGGTGGGGCTGGTGCAGCATGTAGTGCCAGGGATCAAACTGTGGTCCCTGCGGTTGCCTAAGCTTGCCTAAGCAGGCACTTTAGACCACTGAGCCATCTTGCCGGCCCTGGTGCAATTATTTTCATGTGAGCACTTGATCTCATTTCTGCTTTCTCCCAAAAAATCTTGTTCATTGTAAAGGTTTTGTTTTTTTGTTTGTTTTTGCTGGACCAGGGTTTGAACTCGCAACCTTGTCAGACAGGCACTTGTGCCACGGAGCTATCTCCTCAGCTCCCATTGTAATAAAGGTTTTGAAATAGAGTCTAGTTTTTAAACTTCAGAAACATTTTTCCTTTAAAACTAGTAGTGTCTTTGAAACCAGAAAGAATGTCTTATTTGTTGCAGGGAAAAACAACAGTACTATTTCAAGTATAATTGAGAATAAAAAAAACTTATTAAGTCAGAGTGAGAGATAGCCCCATTTTCTTCATACAGGAGTTATGGATCCTTGGAGCCAGCAAGATAGCTCAGTGGTCTAAAGCACCTGCTTAGGGAAGCTTAGGCAACCGCAGGGACCACAGTTCGATCTCCAGCATCACATGCTGCGCCAGCCTCACCCCAGGTTATGTTATGTTTCTATAACAAAGTTTAAAGTTAGAAAAGTTCTGGGCCCCAGACACTTGTCCCTTCTGTGAAATCCCTGAGCCACGTACGTATCTGCCACTCATCTCACTACATAACCCTGTATTCACTCCTTTCTGTACTGCAGTGTGTGTGTGCTCGCTTCGGCAGCACATAGACTAAAACTGTACTGCAGTGTGAATGTGAAATAAATGACTTGCCGTCATACTGCCTCCTGTCAAGCCATGTCAGTCTCTTCCTTGGTTATCTTACCCTTTCACTCTTACCAAAGAAATGCTTTGAACTGTTAAATAGCTGTTAAAAAAAAAAAAGTAGGCATATCTACATCTTGGTTAAATAATTCCTAAATAATCGAAAAGCAAATTAACTCTGTAATCTGAAAAGTTGTAGTTATATTTGTAAATACATTAATCTTTCTCTTTGTAATATTTCTGTGATCAGGGCAATACAATCATCGGAGACAGAATAAACATTTACTTTCCAAAATGAAAAATTCAGGAATTACAAGTATATAAGAGACTAATCTAGGGCCAGCGAGATAGCTCAGCATAGTGCTTGCTTAGCAAGCACAGGGACTAGGGTTCGATCCATAGCACCACATGCCACGCTGGCCCTGCCCCTGGGTACACTGAGGGGAGTACTGAGTCTGGGTGTGGTGGCCCATGCCTGCAATCCCAGCACTAGGGAGGCTGAAAACAGGAGGTTCACTACAAGTCTGAGCTGCATAGTGAGACCCCGCACACAAAAGAGACCAATCTACTTCATTAAAAAGAAATTACTACTTTACAAGTAGCAAACTCACAAATGTGAAGTACTTACAAGAAATAATTGAAATAATTTTAATTTTTCAAACTACCATGCTGCAAGACTAATAAATCAGCAGAGAATTCCATACTTGTGACTTTATCTTTTTATTATTTTATTTTTTTATTTTTTGTGGTGCCAGGGATTGAACTCAGGACCCTGTGCTTGCCAAGCAAGCACTTATTCCGCTGCGCTATCTCCCTGGCCCCTTTGCTTGTTTTTTTTTTTTTTTTTGAGATAAGGTCCAGGCTGGCCTTCAGTTCCTGGTGATATTTTTGCCTCAGCCTTTGGTGCAACTACGCCCAAAAGACATACAATATCAAAATTGCTGTTACCTTGTGCAGGTTCATTGCCATGTGGTTTAGATTTCCTTTTTGGTAAAATGGCACTGGCACTAGCACCAGAACACAGTACCTGTCTACAGAGAAGGAAAAAAAAAGTACTCAAAAAATGCCTGTAACATGCGTATTGAGTACTTAAATAATGTAAGTGGTCTTGGTTATCTGATCCTATCAGAAACTAACATTTCAAACTGCTGCTCATTTGGAAAACTGAGTGTACTATATCAAAATATTCAGTAACCAGAACTTTCACTGTGGTAAGGGAGGTTCTACTGCTTTTTGAGTTACAAAGGTACCTGCACTATCTCTTCAGTAAAATCCTGCTGTGGAATGCTTAGCCTTTCTGGTCCAATGTGACGTAAAGTGAGGTCACAAATTTGCAGGCTTTTAGTAGCTCAAACAGAAACTTTTCTCATATTGCCATTTCTATTCTTTGGCATGATGAGAGAGATAGTACCTAGTGCTTGAACATTCAGTATCTGAAAAGCAACATATGTAATCCTGATTCTATCTAGTAGCTGTGCAACCTTTCAACAGGTTAATTTTTCTGCCTCAGTTTTATCTATAAAATCTGGGTGGTAATTGTCATCTCAGGACAACTGCAGTATAACAATATATGTGTTCTGAAGGACTAAATCACCTCTGATATTTTCACTGACCACCTCATTCCCATGTCTTGTGTATAAGTTATTTCTAGACTGTCATTTAGTCTCTTCTTACAGCTTTTTAAAACCAGGAACAGTAGTAATGGTTATATCTAGCCACTACTCAGAAAAGGAACAAATTCTGCTTGTCAGACAGCCATCATGGCTCAAGTAGAGTGTGTGCTTGTCACATGCATGGCCCTGGGTTCAATCCCCAGCACCAGTGAAAAAACCCACAGCAGTCACCTCAGTAATTCATACCAATTCTGCATAAGCTGAAAGCAAACATTCAGTTTAGCTATGACAAGATGAACAGGTCTTTTGGTTTGAAGAACTTTAGAGCAAGTCAAGTAATTATATAAAATTTAAACTTTATGACCATGTTTGGACCTTTTTACACTTAACATGATGGAAATGTTCACTTTTTTCCCAAAGGAAAAACTAAATTATCACTATGTTGCACAGTAGAGTGGAAATACTCAAGTTTCTAAACAGTGAAAGTAACAAGACACAATTTTACTTCCAAAATCTGAAGTCATCAACATGATTTGTAGTACTGTATCTCAGGCTTTCCCTAAAAAGTCATTATTTAGATAAGGATAGGTCCCTAGCCACAGTTTTTAAAAAGCCTCAGCCCCACAACTTCCTGAGATCTGTGAAGAAAATGCAGTCGTGTTATCACAATCCAAACTGTCCTGGCAGTTTTGTATCATAGGAAAGACGGTGACTATGTGTCAATCAGTTGTAGTCTGCTGATCTGATTAGAAGCTTTGACAAATGCCTGGTGGCGATTGCAAATAACTGCCAAGCAGATGGGAATGATACAGTAGCCCACTGTTTTGGGGTCAGCTCTTGTGCAAGAATAAAGAAACAAAAACATCTGTAAATAAGGTATTAGAAAAATGATCGTCCACAACCAAAAAGGTAAAGAGAGTAACCGGACTTTCAAGGAGTGTGTCCATGTGATTCCTTCACCAGGCTCCTCTGGGTGCTGCTGGATGTGCTCCAAAGCCAGCCTATTGTAAGTCTCATTGATTTCAAAAACATAGTAGAATGCTGCTGCACTTGCTAATAGATACAGTCCCACTCCAATCCATCCCATCCGCTGACGGAAGTTCATCATTCTCCATGCTCTGTGCCTTCAATAAAAAGACAGGGTTTAGTAATGCTGTAATGGAAACTCTTTCAGATGTACTTGGCCTCGCCAGGGTGATGGCATACAACTGCAATCCCAGCACTTTGGGACGCTGAGGCAAGAGGACCCCCCAGAAGTGTGAGGCAAGCCTAAATTACAAAGTGAGTTGAAAGCCAGCCTAAGCGAGATCCTGCCTTCAAAACAAAATTTAAGAAACATCCAATGTACTTTAGTTTAGTCCCAATAGTTCTAAAATGTCTCACTAACATACTTTAAAGATTTAAAAATAATTAAATGACATTTACCTTAAATGCCAACAACTTACTACAGGTGGTTGTTTCAATACAGTAGCTATGAGCAAGTACAAAACACTGGTTTCAGTATACTGAGTTGTGCTTTTCATTTGAATCCCACAAAATGAATCATTACCTTGTGCTTAAGTCCAGTATAGCTTCCCTTCAGAAACTGAAAGTACACTGTAGGACATTTCACTTATACAGCTTTATACCTTTAACGTATAAAGGCCTCAATATTGGGTTCTACTAGTTAAACCAATGGCAGAGGCCCCACATTAAGACAGTCACTCTGAAACACAGTGGTCCCGAAAATCTTCCTGTTCCCGCGGCAAGCGTTAAAGAGTCACTCAGTTCTGAGTAATCGGGTACCTTTGGCATTTCAAAGCAAGCCACCATAAAAGAAATCCCCTGGGTTAGCCGGCTCGGAGAGACATGAGCACCGCCAGCCTGGAGCCCAAGCTAGCTGTGATTAAGTGCTGCGTGACTAGGGCAGTCACGCGGCAGCCAGGTGCCTGTCGCCCC
The DNA here is from genome assembly GCA_004027915.1 of Capromys pilorides. Classification (NCBI taxonomy): domain Eukaryota; kingdom Metazoa; phylum Chordata; class Mammalia; order Rodentia; family Capromyidae; genus Capromys; species Capromys pilorides. Next base: position 8,034 of record PVKN010009689.1, read on the forward strand.
TGCCGGAGCCGTCGGGATCGGCCGGCCGGCCGGCGGGTCAGGAGGCTCGGGCCTCCCCGGCGTCCGGCCCCGCCCCCTGCCGCGCCGCAGCGCCCGCCTGCCCGCCGCGACCCGAGCTGAGCAGGCGGCGCCAGGCCTCGGCCTCGCCGCCCTGCGGCAGAGCGAGCCCAGCATCCGGCGGGGACCGCCTGACGACACTGCCTGCAAAGCTGAGCGGGTCCCGGGTCTCACCTTCCTGTCCGAGTGGCCCGCCCGCCCGCCGTCCCGGATGCCGCGGCAGTGGGGGCTTCCGCCTCGGGCCGGAAGCTCGCGGGCCCGCCGCCTCGTGACGTTCTGGAGACGCCGCCGCGCGGTGCGCGGTCCTCCCTGTTCTTTGCTCGCGACTCCTAACTCCGGGTCGCTCCTGGCGGCGGCGAATAGGCGGCCCCACATCCGGAAGACGGCCTGGTTCCGGATCTTCGGCAAACGGCGCAGGCTCCGCCGCGGATGGCAGTAAAGAGGGCGAGCAGCACCTTCGGCGGGAATCCTGCTTGCACCCTGAGTTCCGGCGGAGGGGGGCTGCCGCAGGGCGCGATTCCGATAACGAACCTGCCAGCTCGGTCCCCAGGCTTCCGCGCCGCCCCACGTTTGCGAGCGTGCCGGGGCATCTGCTTACCCGACAGATTACGTCTTAAACCTTCCGAGCATCCTGATCACCCAGCTCTTGGAGGAGTGGTGCGGAACGTGAACCCATCCCCCGGCCGCGCAGGCTGACAGACCGTAAAGGCCTTGGCAGCTGGTCCTACCCTTAGGAGAGTAAGACTTCCTGATACATGGGTAGATACTTCACCTGCAGCTCTCCAAGATTATCAACCCGTATACTGGTGCCTGCAGGCATTTGGGGATTGTGATTACAGGATTGTCTTGAAGATGCATCTGACACTTTCGGAGGAGGAGGACCAGAGCGCAGCCGTAAGAGGGCTTACTGAGAACACTAGTCATGCTGTGGTTCCCAGTTAGATACCTGGACAACGGGGTTTGTGGAGAGTGATCTTCAAGCTCCCTGGCCCTAAAAAATGAGTTTATCTGCAGATTAAGTGAGTTTTTAGGAGAAGAAGTTATGACAATGGATGAATTGACCGGAGCCCTGGGATATGAAAATGACAGTAATGACCTAAACCAGGGCATGACCCTGAAATGAAGGACCCATTGTTGACACAGGTGTTAGATAAAGCTCTTCAGCGAGCCGGCCAAATAGCCCAGCGAATTAAGGCACCTGTAAGCAGGTGCAGAGGCCTGGAGTTTGATCCCCAGGCCGGCCCTGGAACTTCAGGCATGTTAACATCAAAACGGGGCGTGGTGGCGCGCACCCATATTACCAGCACTGGGGAGGCTGAAACAGGAGGATCACTACCAGTCCAAGCTGCATAGCCTAGCGACACCCTCTATCAACAACAACAAAATTTGAACCTTGAATGTTCCATACCACTTCGATGATGCCATGGAAAGTGTCAGATGCATCCTCAAGACAATCCTGTAATCACAATCCCCAAATGCCTGCGGGCACCAGTATACGGGTTGATAATCTTGGAGAGCTGCAGGTGAAATATCTACCCATGTATCAGGAAGATAAGGAAAAATTGTCTGCTTACTAAGGCTGGAACCTTTATTTCACAAGCTGGTACAGAGAGAAGTCGAGAAAGGTGTGAATCAGGTTCAGCTAGGCCAAAGCCTTGCCAGGGCAGTGAACAGAGCAGCTAATAGCTTAATCTGCCAGCGGGCAGCCCAGCCTGGGGTTACTGCCACTGATACAGGAGGAAGTTGCTGAGGAGCAGAAGGCCCCCCTCACCTGAATCTTGGGAAACCAGCAAGGAATGCTGCGGTGGGCAGAGCGTGAGGTAGGTCAGTCCAGTAGTAAAGTTAACCAGTCCTGAGCTGTGCCAACTCTTGTGCGGCTTGGTCTCTTTCATTTCTGAGCGTGTACTAATGTTTATTTGAGTTGTCCTTAGTGAATTTTTTGTCATTCATATTTGCACAGAAAGTCTGTCACTATATAAGTTCAGTACCCTGAGAGGATGGGCAACGCTCAGGCACATGTGTTGCCCAAATCTGGAAATATCTTGTTTGGTAGCAGGTGTACCTGCCCATGTCACATGTGCTGTATGGTTTGTTTGTTTTTTTTTCCCTAATGTTGCTCTTCATTTAAGATAAAAGATCATCTGTGGTAGTTATGATATTGTTTTTCTTTGTGTGACTCAGAATTACTGATTTTATGTAATTCTTTTTTTATTTATTTTATGTAATTCTAGATGGGGCCAGAATTCAGTTCTCTTACCTGCAAAGCCTGTATGTTTTCCACTGCCAAGAAGGGGAAGCGGTCCTCAGAGTATGCAGCGTAGAATTAAATGGTGAGGTTTTAAAAAATATAAAAAATAAAACAATGGGGCAGGTGAGATGGTTCAGTGGTCTAAAGTGCCTGCTTAGGAAAGTTTAGGCAACCGCAGGGACTGCGGTTCAATCCCGGCACCACATGCTGTGCCAGCCGCACCCCCAGGGCAGACTGAGCCAGCCGTAAAAATAAATGAAATAAAAATAAATACATAAAAATAAATGGTGAGGTTCATAAGTCTGCAATGGCAATCTTTAGATTGCTGATGTGTTACTAAAGCATCTTATTGGTGGCGATAAAACTATGGGTGTTAATATGTAAAATAAAGCAATACTAATAAAATGTCTTTATAAATTTGGATTCCAAAAGAGATTTTATTTGAGCTGTTTTCTAAAGTGTGACTAAAACTCAGAGAAGTTACACAGACTCAGTTCTTTGTACTCTTTCCTCTTGGGGCTCAAGGAAAAGCAAGACCTTCTGTAAGTGAGACTGCTAGAGCTACTGGAGCAATAAAACCGTACATAAATTAGGACAAATGGTAGGTCAAGATACATCGGTGGGTTGAATTTGGAGAGACTAGACTAAAAGTTTCACCATATATTCATCCTTTAGTCCTCCTGAAATTCCTGAGTGAAACTCAGTTTCGTGTTCATAGAAATAGACACAGGCCCAGCACTTGGGAGGCTGAGGCAGGAGAATCAGTGTGAGTTTGAGAGCAGCCTGGGCTGCAAAAGTGAGACAAGGCCAACCTGTACTGCATAGCAAGACCCTGTCTCAAAAAGACAAAAAAAATAAAGAAAAAATAGACACAGATTAAGAAAAACTCATCCTGCCAGGCCTGGTGGCGCACGCCTGTAATCCCAGCACTTGTGAGGCTGAGGCAGGAGGATCGGTGTGACCAGCCTGGGCTACAAAAGTGAGCTCAAGGCACCAGCCTGAACTACATAGCAAGACCCTGTCTCAAGACCAAAAAAAAAAAAGAAAAGAAAAAAGAAAAACTCATCCAAGTGGGAACTACCGAATAAGTGGCTGGACCGGAATTCAAGCCTGTCTTATCGTAACATCTGTTTTCTTTCCACTGCTAACAAAAGGAAGCAGTCCTCAGATTATGTGCCCCACAAGGGGAGCAGGGCAGATGCCAGGCACATTTGCCACGCTTTCATTACTCTGAAGCATAGATCTAAGTCGATTTCTGTAAGTGTGCACTGCAGAGCACCAAGAGCAGAATAGCACATGGACTCAAAACTGAGAGGTGAGGGCCAGCGAGATGGCTCAGCGGTATAAGCACCTGCTTAGGCAAGCTTGGGCAGCCACAGGGACCATGGTTCGATCCCCAGCACCACATGCTGCGCCCGACCCACCCCTAAGGCAGGCTGAGCCAGCCATAACATAAAAATAGTAATAAACTGAGAGGTGTGATTGTGTTATTTCTATTTCTGTGGTGATTTCGAGTGTGTCAGGGATGGTCACACAAGTCATTTGCCACCTCAGTGAAGAGAAACAGCTGCGTGTTGCTAGCTGGGGTGAGAGTAACATAGATGCTAGTGGATGTTACACCACTCCAGTATCTGGAGCATCAGACAGAGGGGTTAAGACGGAATAATTGAATTTACAGTATAATCTCGGCCCTGGAGCTTACTCAGGGTCCATAATCATAGCTGGCGTGGGACACTTGCACTTGATGAGGCACCACTGAGCATGTTGAGCCTGCAAGCAGCCAAACTCTGCCTTTCTCCATTTTACAGATATGGTGGAAGCACAAAGAGGTCACTTTCCCAGAGCCACAATAAGTGGCCGGGCTAGGAGAGGCACTCAGAGAGTCACCTCCTCATCTATTCTTTTTTAAATCTGATTTGTTTTTAATTAAGTATTATGGTCACATACAAAGTAGTGCTCACGTTGTACCTTCCTCACTTCAATCCTTCTCATGAGCTGATAGGAAGCACTGCTACCAAGCACACACAACAGTAGTTTTAGTCTTGTGTTTTTATTTTTTATTTTTATTTATTTATTTATTTTGGTCTTTTTGACACAGGGTCTCACTATGCAGTTCAGGCTGGCCTTGAGCTCACTTTTGTAGCCCAGGCTGGTCTTGAACTCGCACTGATCCTCCTGCCTCAGCCTCCCAAGTGCTGGGATTACAGGCATGCACCACCACGCCCGGCTGTCTTGTGTTTTTAAATAGCTGTTTAAATACTACCCTGAATAGCAACTCAATCTGACCTCAGGAATGCAGAAGTAGAGTCTTAACTTGCTATTACATCATGTTCTTTTTTTTATGTAATTAGTACGGGGTCTACAGTGTCTCACTACACATATTAGACGCGTAGTGGTCCTCCTGTTTTCAGCCTCCCAAGCTGAAACACAGCATGCACCACCACTGAATCAGCAGGCTGTGGGAGCGGGGCCAGCACAGCACCCAGGGATCAAACCCTGGTCTTTGTGTCTGCCTAATCAGCCGCTTTAATCTGCTGAGCTATCTGACCAGCCTGATATGCTAAAAGGATCTGAATTTATAGATCAACTATAAAATGTGGAAAATGTTAGTTATTTTTTATTTGATATGCATGCACCACACTAAATTTCTTTCAGTAAGTAGAAGGCAGCACTTTTTAGGTACAGGGAATTCTAATTAAATTGGCATAGTCAAGACCAGAAATACAGACATCGCTTTCTTACCTTCAACCACTTCCTTTGCCAGGTTAATAAACACAAATTGAAGTGGGGAGTATTGCTTGGTTTTGAGACAATGAAGGATTCTCCCAGTACTTAAACATATTCACATAACCAGTTATATAAATATAAAAACCAACCTTTGGTAGTTTTGAGATGACATTCTCAATCTTTGTGAAATGTTGAACATTACTGATCAAGCCCAACTGTATATTTATTTCTTTCACATCAAGTGAGTAAAGTGCCCACGTCGTAATTACGGGAGACACATTCATGCATACAACATGAACATCCAATCATTGCGCTCATGAACCGAAGGATCTCCAACCTTGTGTTTAGAAAGGGAAAGCAGTGACAGTATTTACTGAACTGGAATTACTATCAAAACTTGAAAAAAAATAAAAAATCACCACTTAATGACAAGCTAATTTTACTTAAATCAGGACTGTTCAACAAAACTATTCTGTCAGCCACTCATGATCTGAGTTCTGGTGTATGAGATCTGTCAAATTATGTACATGTACAAAAACCATGAGACATTTCTGTTCTATAATAAATAAGGCAGTGACTATTACTCATTAGCCTTTTTGAGGTAAGCTACTAAGCCTACCCTTTTTCCTTTCTTCTTGTTGCCAGCAAAGATCACCTGTGTTCTGGGAATGTACTTCTTGAGATTTTCTAAATATGTCATCAGTGTATCATCTCCCCAGGTGATAACTTTGCTCTCTTTGGCATCTGTGTAAGAGAATCCAGCAGCCTGACCTGTCTTCTGCCCAGAGACCATGAAGATTCGGCCTGGTCTTGTGTTTGCCTCCTTCCTCATCAGTGGGTCACTGGACACATTTCTGTGTAAAAATCTTGCCTTTCTCAACATCACCCATTTTTAAACCTGCTGCAGCTTCCACTCCAGGTGGTCACCACTTTCCTTGTAACCATAAGGAAGGTTCCTATTCAGAAGCCTGACAGCCTCCTTTTTTTTTTTTTTTTTTTTTGGTCTTTTTGAGAGGGTCCCCCTATATAGTTTGTGCTGGCCTTGAGCTCACTTTGTAGCCCAGGCTGGTCTAGAACTCACAGTGATCCTCCTGCTTCAGCCTTCTGAGTGCTGGAACTACAAAGGTGAGCCAGCACACCACCACACGCAGCCTTCTATTCTTGACCTTTTTGTGTGTGTGTGTTTTTGAGACAGGGTCTCGCTATGCAGTTCAGGCTGGCCTTGAGCTCACTTTTGTAGCCCAGGCTGGTCTCGAACTTGTCCCAGTCCTCCTGCCTCAGCCGCTATTCTTTTTTTTTTTTTGTGGGACTGGGATTCGAACTCATGATCTTGCACTTGCCAGGCAGGCACTTGTGCCACGGAGCTATCTCCCCAGCCCCTGAACCTCTCTTCTTGATCTTAATCTATGGTGCCTTCATGAAATGCTCACAGAAACCTATCCTAAGACCTACTGTGTGTCCAATTGTTACGAATGAGAAACCTGAGGTTTAGATTCAATACCAGCAGCAAGGGCGTGAAATCTGGCTCCAAAGAGCTTTTCTTAAAGTGCTCGCACATGCACCTGGTAAATACTTCATAATCGAATAGCAAAAAGCAAACGGGGTAGGAGGTGCTGGGAATGAAATCCTTGTTCAAGGCAAGCACGCACGCTTCCGCTGCACTGTACCTCTGACCCTTAAATGTTTTTCCAGATAAAGGGGATTAAATCCAGTGCCTTCACACTGAACTGTAACCCATCCCCTTTTAAAATTTTGAAATATAACATCCCTAAATTGCCCGGGCAGCATTCAAACTTGCCTCAGCTTCCTAGAGAGCAAAGATTCCAGATATGCACCACCACACCGAGCTTTAAAAAATTTTAAATGTTAGCGTCTGGGGAGATAGCTCCCTGGCACAAATGCCTGCCTAGCAAGTTCAAGGTCATGAATTTGAACCTTGGATCTGCCAAAAAAAAAAAATTAAAGACTAGCTATGTTTATAAAATCACATATGAAATAATACAAGGATATGTTTTTAAAAATAGTATATTCACTATTTGAACGACAGGGCACTAAAATACTATTAAAGTAATAAAAAAATACTATTGAGATAAAGTGATTTTAATGAGAAATAAATATAGATATTGTTCAAAGAGCTGGCACAGTGGTGCACATCTGGAACCCCAGCACTCTCAGAAGCTGAGTTAGGAAGACTGCAAGTTTAAATCCAGCCTGGGAAATTCAGTGATTTAGCAAGACCCTGTTTCAAAGAAATAAAATGTGAAAGCTGGGGATGTTGCTCTGTGGGAGGTCAGGGCTTTGCTCAATGCAGGGTACCATACACACACACACACACACACACACACACACACACGCCATTGCTCAAGGAAACAAAAGATGTCTCAGTTATAGCCAGCCTGGAAAAACTCCCAATGGTCCGGTGGCAGCTACCAGATAAGTTACAGCCCCAAACATAAACCTATGATGTTACGCTGATTTGAATAAAAATGGAATGCATAAGTGTAGAAGGTGAGGCCAGTGTTCCTTCCAGAAGAATCTGGAACAACTCATGTGGCTACTCCCAACTCTGGGCAGTGGAGTTTATTTGCTTTTCTCCTTACATGTGGGCTCCACTCAATGACTTGCTTCCAAAGAATAGAGTATGGAAGAGGAAGACCAGAAACTTTTCAGTGGAGAAACCTACAAATGTTACCTCAACTAAGTGTTCCTGGCTCACGTTAGTGGACTCGTGTTGATCCAGCAGGCACCCTGATAGGATGCGATGACGGGTGCCTTCGCTGCTACAGTTTTCCTCCTAAACCCACAACCCTAGGCTAATCATGAGCAAGACACCAGACAAACCCAATCTGAAGGACATTCAGCAGAATACCTGGCTAGTACTCATCAAAACTGCCAAGATTGTTTTAAAAAGAGAAAAAGAAGGGGCCGGGAGATAGCTCAGGGGCACAAGTGCCTGCCTGGCAAGTGCAAGGTCCTGAGTTCGATCCACAGTTCCACAGAAAGAAGGAAAGAAAGAAAAGAAAGAAAGAAAGAAAGAAAGAAAGAAAGAAAGAAAGAAAGAAAGAAATGGACTGTCCCAGAAGAGAGGAAACAGGATACACAGTAATCACATGTCATGTGATATCCTGGAAGGACTCTTCGGATAGATCAGGGCTCTAGTGGAAAAGCAAAATGCAAATATAGCAAGTTTTGTTTTTGTTTTTTTTTTGTCTTTTTGAGACGGTTTCACTATGCAGTTCACACTGGCCTTGAGCTCACTTTTGTTTCCCAGGCTGGTCTCGAACTCGCACTGATCCTCCTGCCTCAGCCTCTCAAGTGCTGAGATTACAGGCATGCACCACCACGCCTGGCTATAGCCAGGTATTTGAGGAATAGTACTGTATCAGTATATCTACTTGGAGTTGACAAATCTTCCTTGGTTATATAAGATGTTCAAAAACACAGAATGGGACTGGGGAGATAGCTCAGTAGGATAAGCGCTTGTCCAGCAAGCATAAGAGCTTGAGTTCAATCCCCTGTTCCGCAAAAATAAACAAAAACACAGGGAGGGCTGGCCAAATAGCTCAGCAGATTAAAGTGCCTGCAAGCAGGCACAGGGGCCCAGTTAGGTTCGATCCCCGCCCCTGGCCCTGGGGCAGACTGAGATGGCAATTGAGACTGGGCATGGTGGTGTGCGCCTATAATCCCAGCTCTTGGGAGGCTATAAACAGGAAGGATTACTATGAGTCCTATCTAGTAGTGAGACCCTGAACACCCTGTAGACCCTTCCCTAAAATATAAAACAAAAAACATAGGGAAGCAAGTGAGTGTAAGGAACACCCTGTATTAATTATCTTTGTAACTTGTCTCTAAGTCTACAACTACTCTAGTTGGGCTAGAATGTAGCTCAGCCCTAGAGCACGTATTTAGCATGTATGGGGCCCTAGGTTCAACAGCCCCATACTTCTGTCAAACTTGTAAATCAGTGGAGTATAAAATAAATAAATTTATACCACAATACACATTGTTATGGTGTCTAGGTGTCCCCCTAAAGCCTCAGGCAATCATGGGGTGGCTTCTGGAGTTTGTGATTGATTACTGTAATTTGGGTTACAGTATAAGGAGGGGAGAAAGGCTATCTAGCTGCCTAAGCTGATGCCACTTCTTTTGTTCTCTGCTCTTTTTTGTAACCATGAAAAGCTGTTCTCTGCCATGTGCCACTCTGCCTTGGAGCCAGCAGAGCATGGACTGAAGCCTCCAGTAACTGTGAACTAAATAAGCCTTTCCTTCCTTCATTTTGGGTGTCAGGTATTCGTCTTAGCAACAAGAGAAGAGTAACCGAGACACACACTTACATCACAATGCATATCTGATTACATGCATGAGTTCATAATGCAGTAACATGATCTGGATGCCAACCAGTGAAAGGGCAAGAGAGATCGCTGGGGCTCTCTCCCTTCCTAATGATTATTCACATAAACACCACGAGGTGGCGCTAAGCACTCAGGGTGGTGCCTGCCCAAACCTCTGTAAATAGTGGTACAGTAAGGCTATGTGTGGTGGCGCACGCCTGCAATCCCAGCACTTGAGAGGCTGAGGCGGGAGGATTTATGTGAGTTCGAGACCATCCTGGGCTACAAAAGTGAGCTCAAGGTCAGCCTGAACTGCATAGTGAGATGCTGTCTCAAAAAGACAAAAAACAGAAAAAATAGTGGCACAGTGACCACCCTCCAAGACAAAAATTTCTCAAGATTTTATGTGGAAAACTATTTCAGTACTCATTTTAGTCCTTCCTCCCTAGGTCCATGGAAATGACCTTCACATTTTTTTTCTTTTTCATATATATGCATGCCGGTTCAGCCTGCCCTGGAGGTGGGGCTGACACAGCATGTGGTGCCAGGGATTGAACCGCAGACCCTGTGATTGCCTAAGGTTGTCTAAGCAGGTGCTTTAGACCATTGAGCCATCTCACCAGCCCATGACCTTTGCATTTAGACTAAGCCTAATTTTTTTTTTCCTCTGACACAGGGTCTCACTATGCGGTTCAGGCTGGCCTTGAACTCATGCTGTAGCCCAGGTGGACCTTGAACTCACAGCAATCCTGCTGGCGCAGCCTCCCAGATGTTGGGATTGCAGGTGTGTGCCGCTGCTCTTGGCAAGCCCAGTGTTTTGATGTCTGTGCTTTTCAACTCCCTAACAATAGTCTGTGTTCTCCAAGATCTGTTAGATCATATCTACATCAAAGCACACCATGGTGTCTCACACTTGGAAAGTAATACCTATTTCTTACTTAGTAACACACACTGTAATATATATAATAATGATAACAGCTGTCATTTGTTGGACTCTTTCAAGGTCAGGCCTAGTGTTAAATGCTTTCTACATGTGGTTTTATTGAATTCTGACTAAAACTCTTGGAACTACGTGTATTACTCTCTCCAATTTCAAATCAGTAGACAGGCATTTGAATAGGTAAAGTGGTTTGTCCAGAATTACAGGGCTTAGAAAACTATCAAGATCTGCCCACATGGGCCGGCCTAATAGCTCAGCAGACTAAAGCGCCTGCTTAGGCAGAGTGTAGTGGCTGGGCTTTGATCCCTGCGTGCTGTGCTGGCCCCACCAACTGGGGTGTGCTGAGACGGCAATGGAGACTGGGCGTGGTGGCCTGGCCTGTGATCCCAGCACTTGGGAAGCCGAAAGCAGGAGAATCACTACGAGTCCAGGCTTCATAGTGAGACCCGTAGACCCTGTACTAAATACAAAAAAAAGAAAAAGATCTGTCCACAGCAGTCCCAGAACCATTGTGTTAAATGCCTTCCAGGGTATCTTGGTTCTGGGTCAGCCCAGTGCCACTTCCAGAGTAGGTATAAGTAAATAAGCAGAACCACTGATTGAACCAGGTTGGGACCACATAACCTAAGCATCTCTTGGCCATCACTACTGTCTCCCTTTAAGCAGTAACAATCTGAACAGCTACTTTCAAGATAACAATATGGGGCCAGCCAGATAGCTCAGCAGTCTAAAGTGCCTGCTTAGGAAACCTCAGGGACTGTGGTTTGATCCCTGGCACTATGTGCTGCACCAGCCCCACCCCCAGGGCAGGCTGAGTGGGTCATAACATAAATAAACAAATAAAATTTAAAAAGAAAAAGATAACATGCACCATAACCACTATTGTTAATTTCCTGTGGGGCCAGTGAGATAGATCACGGACTGGTGAGATAGCTCAGTGGACCAAGCACTTACTTAGGCAAGCACAGGGACTGGGTTTGATCCCTGGCACCACATGTCAAGCCTGCCCCATCCCTGGGTGTGCTGAGCCGGGCACAGAGACCGAGCATGGTGGTGCATGCCTGTAATCCCAGCACTGGAGAGGCTGTAAACAGGAAGATCACTAGGAGCACAAACTGTGTAGTGAGACCTTGTACCAAATACATGAAAAATGGAAAAAAAAAAAAAAAAAAAAAAAAAAAACCCTAATTTCCTACTATCTTGTCTTGAAATTTGTATCATTCTAATTGTTTTTCTGGTTTCTTTAGAACAAAGAAATAGGACCTGGGAGATAGCTCAATGGCATAAGTGCCTGACTGACATATACAAGATCCTGAGTTTGATCCCCACTACTGCAAAATAAAGTACAATAAAATGAAATAACAATAATGCAACCAGATTGTGCCCCAAAAGAGACGAGTGACAACACACTTGTCAGCCCGCACTCAGCAGCCCTGAGTCCCCTTCCTCCTTCGTTGATGAGATTAGTTCACCCACTTCACAGAACCCTAAGGCCCAGGAGAAGCTCAGCTTGCTGCAGCCCTACCTGAGCAGACAGTCATTAGTTTTGACTAGTTTGAGGAGATTCAGTACCTTTTATCAAACCACTTGCTTTCAGCAAAGGCAAATAATGCAAAACACGAGAATCATTTTTTTTTTCTTTGTAATATTGGAGATCAAACCTCGGGTCTAGTACACTCTAGACAAGTAAGTGCTCTACCTCTGAGCTACATCCCTGCCATGCAGAATTTCATTTTGAAACAGTCTTGCTAAGTTGCCCAGGACTTGCAGTCCTTCTGCCTCCTCTGCCAGGTGATGGATGCACAGCTGTTTGAACTTCTCTTTATTTCTCTTTATTTGAGTAGCTCCACAGCCCATGCATCTGGGCAGCTCTTCCACAAAGCCACACTCCCAGCCCAAGCGGCATTTCATTTTGTCTTGTTTTATTTTGTTTTGCTTTTAGGGACATGGCACTGAGGGGTTTTTGTTTTACTTTGTTGTTTTGTTTTGTTTTGGCACTGAGCTTTTCATTCAGTGCTTTTTATTTTTTATTTAACCAAGTTCTTGCTAAGCCACTAAATTGCCCAGGCTCGGTTTAAACTCAGCCTCTCCAGAGTGCTACAGTTGCATACATGGGCCCTACTTTTAAATCTAAATTCTAGTGCCAGAGGGCCTCAGTTCAGATTTCAGCTGCATCATTTCCTGTGACCCTGAGCCAGTTTATTAATCTTTTCTGGGCCTCAGCTTCCTCAAATAAGAGTGGCAATCTTCAGGTCACTGTGAGGACCCAGTGAAGTACACAGCCAGCAATGTCACCTGCATGCAGCCGCAGTGGACAGCAGTCGCCTTTGCCATTGCCCTGTGGTTTAACAGCCACTGTCCTCACTTTCCCTGAATGAAGAGGCTGAGAGCCCTTCATCTGCACACGTGGATCTGGCCATCTCCCAGACTACAGTGCAGCGGCCCCAGGAGAAGTGATTGAAGAGAGGGAGAGAAAACACCAAAGCCCCAGCTTTGCATAGTCTTCTCTCAGAAGTGACACCCCATTACTGTGTCACATCCTATTCTTTAGAAGCAAGCCATTAAATCTGCCAGCGCTCAGAGGAGATTACAGGAGGGTGTGATTCCGGGGCTGGGAATTCCGGGCAGCCTCTTTTCTAATGTCTGTGACTTCTGCTGTTTTTCTTACATATGCAAACTGCAAGTTTAGGCTTTTGTTACTTCCACTTTATATTTTACCTATAAGTGACAAAATTCTGCTATTCGAGCCAGGTCAAGAGACAAAGCCTTTATATTCTTTGTCCCTAATTCTCTCCTATGTGAGAGTCATAAACACAGGACTGTTTTCTGCTCATTCTAAAGGCTCCTACAGGCTGGCTTAGGTTCTCCGACCAGTACATGTTCACCTTCTTGGGGTATAGGCACAATTATTTCCTAAATCTCCCTCTACTGCAAGCAGTAAATGGCCAGCTGCTTCTCAGTTTCCTTGATTCCTCCAGAGTCTCAGCTTCTTCCCTTCTGAGCCTGAGGCCCTTTTTGAGGAGAGGAAGGCTGAGGCTGAATCCCATGGCCAAACCTACTAAGCAAGCATCCTATCAATACACTGCATTCTAGCCCCCTAATTTTGTTTTTCTTTTTTAAGATAGGGGCTCGCTAAATTGCTGTGGAACATGCAATCCGCTTGCCTCAGCCTCCCAGCCTCCCTCCTCCCTCAGCTAGGGTAATATGTTGTATAATTGTGAAAAAATTGAAAACTATGTAATGCCTGATAACTGACAGGTTGAGTAGATTATGCAGCGTCTGAAAGGCTACAGATTTTACAGCCATTTAAAATGTTATATGGAAAAAATAAACAAATAAAAAAATAAAATTATATGGATAATTTATATCCATATATGGACATATATAGATCAATTCTGGTACCAAAAATAAATAAATAAAACAAATAAAATGTTATATGGAAAAAAAAATGTTATATGGAGTTGAGGCCCATGTAGTTTCTGTTTGTGTAGCTAGCTGAGTTTTAGTAATGTCAGATGATGCAACCTAATAGAACTTTTTGGTATTCCAATAGGTTTAAAACCTATTGTTGGTAGCCAGGCATGGTGGCGCATGCCTGTAATCCCAGGGCTAGGAAGGCTGAGGCAGGAGGATTGGTGTGAGTTCCAGACCTGCCTGGGCTACAAAAATGAGCTCAAGGCCAGCCCGAACTGTATAGCAAGACGCTGTCTCAAAAAGACAAAAAAAAAAAAAAAACCTATTGGTGAAAGAAAGCAGAACATAACGGTATTACAGAATAATCTCATTTTTGTATTGGCAAATACATCTAAATAGATTTGCAAAGAAAAAACTGTCTGGGAGAATAGACACCAAGATGTCAACAGTAGTTATCCTCAGATGGCAGAATTTTATCCTCTTAAAAATTATTATTAGGGCCAGAAAAATAGCTCAGTAGAATAAGCACTTGCCCAGAAAGCACAAAGGCCTGAGTTCAATCCCTGGTCCATATATATGATATATATATATATATATATATATATATATATATATTACTTTATGTATTTAGTACAGGATCTGCACGGTCTCACTATACAGGTCAGACTCGTAGTGATTCTCCTGTTTTCAGCCTCCCAAGTGCCGGGATTACAGGTGCACACCACCATGCCCGGTCTCATTCGCCACCTCAGTGCACCCCAGGGGCAGCGCTGGCACAGCAGGCTGGGGAATCGAATGTCTGGCACCTGCATCTGCCAAAATTATTATTATTATTGTGATGATGATGTTTCTGCTTTTCTCCAATGCATAATTTCTCTTTGTGTAATGTTTCGATAATCCCAAATAAATAAAACAAACCATGAGGTAAGTTCCAAGAGGCCAGTTCTAGTCTCTTACTGTCATTGTAATCGTGCTGTGTTCTGCAGCACATATACTAACATAGTAGCAATTAATCACGTATTATGCAAAGCTGAAGTTCAACAGTTTCTCCTCCCGAGACTGGTTGGACCAGTCTCAGCCAGCTGGCAAGATTCATGTAGGGCGGACAATGGCCCAGTCTGGGACACTCCAAACACTGTGGCCTTTCCTGAGCAATTGACATTCCCCCACCTCTCCTCTCCCATCCCCCCACTCCCCACCCCCTACTTCCCCCTTCGAGCTTCTCAGGCCGCTGAGACCAGAGCAGCCCCTTGGAAGAGGACCGAGGAGGAACGCGCACTGCCTGCAGGAGGAAGTCTAGTAGATAACTTGCCTTGCTCTTCAGCCCCCGCCCCCTTCTTCCGGGAACAACTCCAGTCTGGACTTGAGGTTACCTCCCAAGTGGCTCAGCCACATGCAGAGATGGATTAGATAACTGGACTTAAATTAATCAGCGGGCCGAGTTCTTCCTGGCCGCCGTGACACGTTCAGAGCTGGGCCTGTGCCCGGCTGACTGCACAGTGCCGATCCCCGCGACTCCCTTCTTTTACTGAACGTCAATTTAGTGCGTTTAGGATTAGGATGTGTGTTCCAGACTTTCGTTGTTGTTTCATTGTGTGTATATTTTCATCTTCTACCTTTTCCTATATGCTTGTTCTGTCCACATAGATCTGTCCCTTGAGTAGGGCAACTGCAGATGCTGACCTGTACCTGGTACTTGAACAGAAGCC
>PVKN010009690.1:0-23459 GCA_004027915.1 Capromys pilorides
CTATTTGAGATGCCATTAATTTAGATATGTCTTTTTTTACTTCAAGGGTTATTTCTGTTCTTCTTTGTTCCACACATTTCTGCAATTGTTTACCCATCGCAGATTCTATTAATTCATGGGGTTTTTTTTATTTCAGAAGTTATCTCTGATCTGAGTTGCTCTCTAATTTTCTGTAGTTTTCAGTCTATCTCAATTTCAGAGTCCTTGGCTGCATGATTCTCGTTTCCTTCCACAGTATCATCTCCCGTGTTTAATTTGGGTGGGTTTGGACCCTGTGCCTGCATCTTACTCCTTGTTGTTATCATTTTGTATGGCAGTGAGTTATGTATTTTGGTGAAGTTATGCTGTTAGCAACTGTGGGGGTTTGTTCTGGATCCACCCAGCTTGTTCCCCTCCAGTGGTGCCTGGCTGAGAGTTGCAGCTCAGTTCACTGGCTGCTGTGAGGCCTTGTGGGTCTGAACTGTGGGTGGAGTCAGAGTTTTGGAGTTGAGTCCAAGGATGGACACAGGCTGAGGGTCCTTACCGGGCTGGCACTAGGCCAGAGAGGTTGGTGGATAGGTTCCGGACTATAGTTCAGGTGGGCTTGTGCAGGGAGATTGAAGAAAGTTTCAGAGTTCCTTACCTGGCAGGTGTGCTGGTCAGACCAAACAGGGAGTGGGCTACAGGCGCGGCACGGGACAGGCACAAAGAGCGCCCCGGACCAGCGTCAGCTGTGGATGAGTTCCAGGCGCGGCGCGAGACCGTTGTCAGCAGCAGATGAGCCCCAGGTGCGGCGTGGGACCGGCGTCAGCAGCGGATGAGCCTCAGGTGCGGTGGCGCGGGACCTGCCTCAGCGGCGGATCTCTCCATGACATTTCGCACTTGTTATTTTTTGCAAACTATCAAAGTATTTATTCCACATATGAATGGGATACAATAAAATAATCATTAATCAATGTTCTGTTTTAAGTAGCGCCATAGTTACTGGATAGCTCGTCAAGAAAATCTGCTCCACCTTTGGTTTTGTTGCAGTAAGTTTCCACCTCAGGCATCTGTCTTATTGCAATTTTCCTATCAATACTTCCGTGATGAAGTACCATTTTTCTTTGCCATCTATGAAGCCTATTTTATATGCTTCTAAAATCCAAAACAATTGTATTATAGAATTCTGTGTTCTGAACTTGCAACATTTCACTTGGAATTTCTGCTTTGTTCCTGAGTACAGTTCCTGCACAGGTAACTTGTACTCTTAACAAATGTAACATCAATTGTAAATTGATAAATCATTTGTTGAATGTCACATTTTGATTTATTTGGAAAATGGGAGCAAAAAGCCTGTTTACATGATTTGGATTACTGCTATACAAATAAGGACCTGATGGCTGACTTTCAGGATAAATGTATGGATTGAAATCATAATAAGTATATTATCAACCAAATCTAAGTAGTCATGAGCCATAATAACGTCTGAACAATTCTTTTTAATTCACAACAGTGAAAAATTTAGTAAGATAATAAAAGGATTGTGTGACATCTACTAACAGATAATTAAACATCCATATACAACAAAGTATAAATAACACAGAAATCAACATGTAGATCAATCCAGTATTATAATTAATAATTCATCTTCCCTAGGGCTGCATTTCCATTCTGCATTTCTCTAAACATTATTGCCTTTTTTTAAAAAAAAGGTAAATAGGTCTTTATAAAGAACATTTTCTTGGGTAGGTACATTTACAAAATACTTTATTCTCCCTTAGTAATAGCAAGGATTGTTGATGACTTTGAGATCTCCTAAAAACAGAGTACCAAGACAAAAGAGTTGTGTGATTTATTAGGGGAACAGCCTGTGAGATTCAGTCAGAGGGGAAGTATCAGGGAAAATGTACTGGGTCGTGATGCATGTATGCAAGAATGACTTCTGAGGAAGAGAAAAGGCAGAAAATGGGTTTGTATATGAAAGGATTTGGCCTAAGAGAGAAAGTAGTAGAAAAATAGAAGCCATGCCAGGACTACTAAAGCTGAGATTGGCAGTCAGAAGAGTTTCACCTATCTTTGGAATGGTGTCCCAGCTGCTCCACAGAGCCTAACAGGATCATGGCCTCCACAACGATGGGCTTCAGAGCATGACATCTTAGGCCCTAGGTCCAGCACTTTGTTACAGTGAACAATCTGAGAAGGTTCTAATCATGGCCACCACAGCTCCACAGCCACTTCAGTGTCTCGTGAGTATTCCAGTAACAGAGAAATCATTTCAACAAGGGCTGGTCAGATAGCTCAGCAGCAATCCCTAGCCTGCTGTCCCAGCCCTGTCCCCAGGATGCTCTGAGACAGTGAATGAGATTGGGCATGGTGGCATGCACCTGTAGTCCCAGCACTTGGGAAGCTGAAAACAGGAGGATCACTACAAGTCCGATCTGTGTAGTGAGAACCAGTAGACCCTGTGCTAAATACATTTTAAAAAGAGAGAGAAAAATAAATAAATAAATAAATCATTTAAACTGACTTAGTTTACTTGATCAAAAATGCTTCACCTCTACTCACATACACATTTTTCCCTGTCAGCATCTTTAGGATCACCAGGATCTCTTGAAATCCTGGAAACACTGCCTCAGGATAGAGACTACCTTCTCTTTCAGAAAGTTTTCTTTTATTGTTCTTGACTCATGTCTACAATTGTTCCAAGTTCAATGCTTAAAGAACAAAAAAGTTTCTCTATTTTAATTGCGATTCAGCAAGCATGCTTTTCCTGCCTTGGCTATTTCTATTTCTAATTCTTACTTCTGGAGAAATGTTAATTGTTTCTGGCCACACCAGTGCTTGGTTAATGCTTTCCTTTTCCTGGACAAATGCTAAGCTATTTTCACTATCTTGTACATTAAATATATATGTACGTGTATGCGTGTGTGTGTGTGTGTGTGTGTGTGTGTGTGTGTGTGTGTGTGTATTTTTAGGGAAGAGTCTAAAGGGTGTTCAGCGTCTCACTACTAGATTGGGCTCATTGTGATCCACTTGTTTATAACCTCCCAAGAGCTGGGATTACAGGTGCATGCAACCACGCCCTGTCTCAATTGACATCTCTGTGTGCATTGGGGGCAGGGCCAGCATGGAAGGCCCCGGGATTAAATTCCTGGCCCCTGCACCTGCTTGCAGGTGCTTTAATCTGCTGAGCTATTTGACCAGCCGTGTGCGTGTGTGTGTGTGTGTTGAAATTAAGTAGTTAAATTTCAGTGTGGTTTTTCCATGTTCTCTTATTAACATATCTGAAACTAAAGTTTTCAAGTTGGCAGAATGGAGTAATAGTCAACTCCTACTGGAGTAGCAGCAGGGGTTCTTGAATTACTATTTTAAATAATGTACATGGACAGTCTGGCCAGTTCGTTTTAAGCTACTGGAATTGGGCTTTCCTTGTAATTTCAGCCAAATCCATCCTAAGGTGACTAAGATAACAAATAATACAGTGCAGGATCCATAAAGAGAGGATTGTTCTGCCAGCTTCTTCCTAAACACAAAAGTTTACCTCTACAGTGAAAAAGCCTTTTTTGACAATCCTCAATTAGGCCTGAAAGGAGCACCTTCTATCCTGCATGAGCTCTAGAAGTCTTTCCTACAACACAAAGTCCCTTTCTTTGATAGCCATTTTTCATCACATCCCCACCCCACCTCCCAACTCTCTGGCCTCACCACCTTTGCTCCGTGGGCTGAGCTCTGGGTGGCTTTTGGGGCTTGTTCCAAAAGCACAAAACCTCCGTTAATCCTATTGCTGGGGGACCTGATGAAGGTGCTCTCCCTATCATCTTCAAAAACAAAACGAACCCTTTGGGTATTTATTTATGTCACCATGAGTGATTTTTTTTACAGACTCTATAATGTATTGTTTTGTTAAAAGGGTTTTGATAAAGGAATTTCAACACCTTTTACGATTTATGAGATCTCAGAGTATGTGAAAAATAAAGATGTTGCTGCTTATTAAGAGGCAACTCAAAAGATTTTTGTTTTTGAAGGCAAAAATCTTCCCTCTAAAGCAAATGAAATATGCACAGGCTAAAGAGATAGCAAAGCTTTGGATCTATCTCTGAAAAAATCCATTCTATTCCAAATCTTCATCTGAAAAAAGCTTCTTTTATTTCTAGCCTCTAATGAAAGCTTTTCTTTATCTTCTGAATCCTTACATACAACAGATGTAAGAAATATAAAAAGAATGAACTTCGCACAGTTTGTTGACCATATAATACTTTTACTTCCACTGTGATTTCTCCTTTTAACCTCATTTTCTCTAAACTGACTTTGTAAAGCTTTATACTTCACTGCCATAGTATTCTGTTACTGATTAAATGAGCTATTGGATTGTCTATAAAAAGCATAATCCATCCATTATTGAATCTCTAACATACAACCAGATGCTGGGAACACAGGACAAAATGTATCCCCCTGTGATCTGAGAGGAGGGACAGGCAAGTGGCAATCAGTGGTGCTGAGAGACGCTTTACTGAGACTGACAGGAGGCTGGAGACAAGTACGAGTTCTGAAGAATCACCTTGGCTAGCAGGATGTTACAGACATTCACTGACCTTGTAACCAGAACAGTCCCAGAATAAGGCAAAGGAGAGCAGGGTCCATTGAGAAAGCTACAGGTTAACTCAAGGAGAAACTGTGAGGAGGCCGGGTGTGATCACTGAATGACTCATACTTTAACCCACATATTCTCCAAGGGTAATAAGACAGGGAAGAATTTAATATAGAAAAGTAATATGGCCAATTTGATTTCAGAAACTCTGAAATCAGAGAAAAGGAAACTTTAGGGCCAGAAGAGATTGCTGCAGTGATTCACACAGATAAGAAATGACAGGCAGCTCCGCTAGGGCCATAACAGCAGGAATGTGAGCAGAGGCAGGAAGCCGGGCATCAGCAAAGTGGCTCTGTTACACTTTGCTCTGAATGAAATTCTGCTTTGACATGTCCGTGCTGAGCAACTTCCTCAGCCCTGCACTTGCCCTTAAATATCAGAACTGCCATATCAAATTGTCCATCTCAAACAGACATGGCAATCTTGCCACTTCCCTAGTTCTTTCTTTTACTATTTCAGAGGGGAGGGAGGAGAAAGTAACATAAGGATGAATGAAATGCTGTCTTTGTACATTAAAGGCCTAAATTATGTGACCCCTTTCTTTTTTCCTTAATCATCCTAAGGTAGTATCATTCTCAAGGAAAAATATATATTGTGACCAAATTTAAAACTTTCTGCCCAACTTCATCTGGGTTTAAGAACTCTAAAACATGAATTTGTGTTAACCTTTACTTTTTGATGAGTTAAAACATTTTGTAAAAAATTAGAGAGATTCTCAGATTATTGAATTTATAAGGTGACAAATATATCTGATGGAGCACAGACTTTTAGTGACTCATTCAGAAGTTATATATTCTAATGTGTATTTAAAAATGTGTAACATCTCTAACATACCTATTATTTTAGTAACATTGCTGCTCAGAAGAGGTTAAGCTTAAAAAGCAAGTTGTTTCAAAGGTTGATCTAGATATACTGGAAATAGCAAATATGGGTTAAGTAACTTAAACAAATCTTGATCTAAACTTCGTTACTTGTGTTAATATTAAAATTCAAGACACTTATGTGAAATGCCCACTGAATTCTTCCTCAGCACTGATATCTCCTTCCTCTTGGAGCTCATAGCTCAATTATATCTCCCATCCACTTGCAGTGAGAATGGACATGATCTCCCCATGACCCCTGTGCTCACTACCACACACAGGAGTCAGGGCAGCGAGTCCTAGGGAAGGATGGCCACATGGAAACAAAAATCCTTCCCTAACACAGACTGGAGATGACAGGAGAGAGGAACCTTAACTGCAAGCCACAGACATTTGGGGATGGCTGATCTAACAGTTTACCTAAATACAATCAGCCTCACACAACTGATAGCTAGGTTTGAATCAAACCCTGTTCTCCTGTCCAGGGGCATCTTACCCTTTGTTAAGGAAAAACTCTTGGATTGAAAGAAAGAACCATCCTCTCACTGTGTTTGCTTCCTAGGTCCAATTCCCTTAAAAGAATGAACTCTTTTGAGAATCTCCAAAACTGCAGAAAGCATATATTAGGAGATATGAGTTTGAGATCAATACTCTGACAGCTGAAGTACTCGGTTCTCTGAGTTGGCCTCCAGACATTGTTCTCTTCATTTTCATGGCACACTAAACCAAGAAGAGAAAATAATTCCCTGTCAGTTTGAGTTTAGTCAAATGACTCTGAATTGACCTCATTTCCTTTCCTCAGAGTCTGATTCACACATTTACCTGACCTCTAATTTCCAGGTCAGTTTGAGGATGGGGTGCAGAACAGACACCCTGAGAGTATTTTCCTTTCATTGTTAAGTCTACAGAGTCAAGCTTCCCAGAGAAACCAGGAGGTGCCTGAGGTTAGCCTTGCAACTGGCAATTGAGAATCCAGGCTTCCACTCTAAGCTTGAATGTGAGTGTCCCAGCTCCTTGTCCTCTTTAGCTTGATAGCTGTAGGTATTGTGCAACTTTGCAGTCACCGCATGGTACAGAGGCAAAAGCACTTATATAATAGGTACAACTCCGCAACAGATGCAGCTGCACAGAAGATTCCCTACTTGAAATGTAGCTTCCAGTATTCTTTCTCTCATGGTTTTCTAACAAGGGGAGAATAAGTTGGTTTGTCTTCGCATAGGATAGTTCACATACTGAATATAAAGGCAGGATGTCAATGTAAATACCGACTCCTAGTAATGCAGAAAAGTAATATCATCACTTTGATTTCAGAAACTCCAGAATCAGAGAAAAAGAACTGAAGAACCAGAAGAGGTTGTTGCAGTGATTCATGCAGATGAGAAATGACAAGCAGCTCCACTAAGGCTGTTCCAGCAGGAATGTGAGCAGAGAGATGGATTCAGGCATCAGCCAAGTAGCTCTGTTAGCTTTGTTCTGGAAGAAGCTCTGCCTCGACGTATCATTTCGAGGTAATGCTTGATAATGGAGGAAAACAGCAGCAAATGTGAAGAGTGAATACCGAAAAGGTGGGAGGATACTTAGGATAAAAAGTTCATCTGAGTATGAATCAGTGGAGAAAATTTATGTATTTGCAGTATGTTGCTCAAACCACGTAACTAGCAGCCACATTTCATGGTATGTTTATTGCAACAAGGGAACAGCTCTCACCTTTACCAGTTATTCAATAGAGTTTGTAGGTAGTGAATGAGCTGCTGAAGATACTGATATAAGGAAAATACCAGGATGCTTATCAGGAAAACAGACTAAGTGAAAGAGAAGAGACAGTTAAGCAGAAGTGAGCAGTGTAGGCCAGAGCCTACACTGACCCTGGCCAGCAACTGGAACCATTGCCTCAGTGGTCCAGTTTATATGATTTAGGAAAGTCATCTTCATGAAAAATCTGCAACTCTTGTTTCAACTCAGGTTACTCATGACTTCCTGACCTCTTTCCTAGCTCCCCTCAACCTCATACTTTTCCCCTCAGGTCTTCCCCATTATTACTTTCTTGAACATTGACCATTCAGTTGTTCAAAATTCACCATCAGTCACGAATGAAAGGATGCTGTTATGGCTTATAGCTAGATGCATCTCTCTCTCTCACACACACACACACACACACACACACACACACACACACACACCCCTTATGAAATTATAGCTAGGGCTTTCCAAAAGTGGCTGTATCTAGAATGTGTAAATGTGGATTACATGCTATCTGGATTAGTTTTGTAATTGGATTAACACAATTCTGAGTGTGGCTGACTTGATTTACTGAGGAAGAAAGCCCACTGGGCCTGAGTGGCACCAACCAATAGGCTCATGGACCTCATGGAATACAAAGGGAGAGAGGGAAGACAGGCTCACTGCCTCCTGTCTGCTGTGCCAAGGACTATTTCTCCTCTGCTGTGCCCCTCTACCCTGCTGTCCTACTTTGGAGCCAGCCAACTGTGGACTGGAAACCTCTATAAACTATGAGCTGAAATAAACTATTCCTCCTTAACTTGTGAGTATCAGGTATTTTGTCTCAACAAGAAAAGCGATTAAACAGATGCTACCTGGGATCACAGCCACGAGCCATGGCTACCTCCTCTGTCTTAGACACTGAGAACAGAAAAACCAACTGTAGTTACATTTCAGGTAGGGAGTCTGCTGTTGAGCTGCATGTTGTGGAGTTGTACCTGTTAATGGCATTTTAAAGTTTTAGAGTGAAATGTGTTCAGATGTTTTGCCTAATAGTGAAAGCTTACGAATAGAAACAGTGGAACAGCTTGGTTATATCCATCCCATGTGAGGCTTTAGCTTCTGATGATAAATTAGAAATAGTCCTTGAGGCATGCTTCAAAGCCCCCTAGGTTTGTAGTCATATCTGAGTTCCTCAAAAAACCTCAATCTTTCTGAAATCATGGACCAAAGAGCCCTCAGAGGCAAACAGAGGTAGAACTACCACACTCGGAGCTCTGACCAGTCATTTTCCTGGGTGGCAAATAGTGGGTAGAACTGGACAGAGAAAGATGGGGGGAAACTCAAAAGGATAAATCATAGAGCTATGATTCACATAAGACAATACAATAGTGTGTTTATATATTAAGACTATACAATTATAAATAGGATTCTATTTACTTAATATTTCCAATCCTGAGAAATGATGGCACCTAAGATATCATCTGCTGAAAGGTACATAGATTATCAGCAACTGTTAAATTTCAGAAACTTTATTTATGGACCTATTTTTACAAAGTATAAAAACTATGCATAGGGCCAGTGAGACAGCTCAGTAGACTAAAGTGCCAGCTTAGGCAAAGTGCAGGGACCACAGTTCTATTCGCGGCCCCACATGCCACATCAGCCCTGCCCCCAGGGTGGGTTAAGCCAGTCAGAGCCTGGCCATAGTAGCACACACCTGCAATCCCAGAGCTGGGGAGGCTGAAAGCAGGAGGACCACAATAAGTCCAAACTGCATAGTGAGACCCCGCAACAACCAAATACATAAAAATATAAAACTATGCATGGACCTGATTAGCATCAAATGCAGGAACAAGAAGTATGGGTTGAAAACAGGAATACACAGATGTCTGCTATTCAGTTGTAAGTTGAGTGGGAGGTACAGGTGACAGTTATATTTCTATTTTCAAGTGAAGTATTTCAGGGACACAAGATAAAAAGAAGTCAAAATCAAAGACTAGTTTGCAGTCAGTGGGTGTGTGAGTAGGAATGAGGTATGTGTAAACTTCTCATAGCAAAGAACATAAACTATGTGCTCAGAATTTTTAAGTCCTATAGCATGGTTTCATGGCCTAGAGTTAGGACTATTTGTAGATTATTTTGGAAATAAAGATTTGCTTTACAAAACAATTCTCACTGGAGCCCTAGTTTTCCAAGGTCCTTCCCAGCTGAAGCAAAGCATTGAAAAAAAAAAAAAAACCCATTACCAGGAAAAGAAAGTCACTGAGCTAGGGATATAGGTTGATGATAAGAGTACTTGCCTAGCACATGTAAGGCACTGGGTTCAAACCTTGTACTAAATAATAATAATAATAATAATAATAATAATAATAATAATAATAATGTGTTATTTGTATCTGGATCCAAATTTTATGTCAAGGTTCAATTTGCAACAGCTACACATACCTTTGGAAGTCAGTGGTCAGTGACACAAACAGGTAGACAAGGAGAGGAAGCTTCCCTTTTTGGTTGAATCATTTAAGTCCTTAAGGGTTGAAAGAAGCAAACACAGTACTTCTATCACCAAAATCAGCCATAACTGTCCTCTCCTGCCACATCTCCTTGGATAGGACAATTTGTCTTACATTTCTAGGTACAAAAGGATAGCTGGAAAGTCTATCATATACAGGAATGGAAACACATCTGTGCATAAATGAGAATGTGAGACTGCCAGAGCCTTACTATATGCCATGAAAGCAGAGGATGCTGCATTAACACAGGTCCTAAGTCACCTCTGGGAAACATGTATAACACATCTTAATGCTTTACGAAAACGTTGATTTCTTCTTTGAACTAGGATTGGAGATGTCTTGAGAAAGTTTTTTTTAGAGGGGTTGGCCACACTAAAACCTTCTAGTAACTTGTGTGCACTTTAAAGAAGTGGTCACAAAATATGTAAAATATGACTATTTTATTATTTCATTTACAGTTTGAAGCAAACAAAGTTTAGGATGAATTTTACTTACTCTTATTTTTCCAAAATCTACTTTGTAAAGATGTTCTTACTAAAATTTCTGGCAAGTATGTCAGTCATACAAATAGTAAATAAGCCACACACAGCACATGGTCACAAGGCAAGTTTATTCTTTTAAAATGCTAAACTATTTTATAAGCTACTGAAATCTAACATAACTGATATATTTACATATTTTAAAGCATCAATACTGAAAATAGTTGACCCAAATGCAGAAACCTGTGAAAAGTAAGAGCAACTCTGTTGACCTGGCAGCTGAGTTCTGGAGGTGCTGCCGTTCCAACACTTACTGCAGAGGCAGCACCGCAGGTGGCTCCAGGAGGGACACGTGCAGGTACCTGAAATGAGGCCCACAGCCAAGTCAGCATGCACCAGGACTGTTGGTTCTATAAAAATCTCAGGCCACAGAAAACTCTTTCATAGTTTTAACTTATCAGAAGGAAGTTGGTACTACACACTGACAAATTATACACCTAGGCTTTTCCAAATTAATTTCCTTGATTTAAAAGGTAATATTAATCACAATTCCAAGCTCATACCCGATATTCAATTTATTCTATTTCTAATACTGATACAACCATTACCCATTAAACTTTAAATAGTGAGCCAAGATAAGAAAATGTTAGTCAGTAACTTACTCTGAAGACTTATACTTTTCCCTAATTGCCTGCTGAGGTCGGCTGGGTATATCAAGGCATGCTTTATGTAGCTCACTCAGGCATGGCACGATTTCGCTTAATGAGTAGCCTGTAAATGCAGCCAGCGTTTCCGGCTAATCAAGACAAAAAAAAAAAAAAAAAATTGTTTTACATAACTCTGCAAGACATTAAAATCTGAAGATAAGTGATTCTGAGGGAAAAAAAAATTCCTTAGTAAGTATCCATATTCATCTCCAATGAAATCATATTCACTCCCTTCAGATACTTGAGTTATGCAATGTTTCTTAAAACAGCCATAGTTCTACATTTCTAAATTCATTTATATTGTATGTTTATAATTCTTGACTTGGATGAGTATCACTTTTCTGTTTGCTTATGACTGGTACTTTTACTGGACTCTAAAGAGCCATGCTTATCCAAATTTCCTATTTTGTTGAATATGAAATATTCTTAGTCAAAATGCAACATAAAAAATAAGTATCCCAGAAAACGAAGGGAGATAATTTTTATACACAATAGCAAACAAACATCAGGGGCCTCTTTCTGACTTTGCCACCTTCTTGGGTAAGAGTTGACGTGGACTGTCATACTCTCCTGTAATGCTGGTATAATCTTCTGGTTCTCCTCACCAAACCCTGGTTTGGTTCGGCTTCGTTTGGTGTGGTGTGGTGTGGTGTGGTGTGGGTTGCTTGTGGTATAGTTTGATGTGGTGTGATTTCATTTGGTTAAGAGAGGGAAGATAAAAGTCAACAACTTTTGCTTGAAAAGGTCAGGGAATGTACCTCAAGGGCCCTCTAAGCCCAGCAACAGCACTGAGGGCTCCAGTCCTGCATCTGTTACATGAGCTATGACTCCACCTGCTTGACTTCTTGCCATCTCTACACCCCAAGGAGTAAAGCCACTGAGTCAGAGCCAGGATAGCTGACTGGAAACACTCAGCACAAGCTATAGTATGCTGCCAAGGCAACCATTCCTCATCACACTAGTTTGTTTTCACCAAGGGCAACCCCCCCTAATCCCTCAAAGTTACCCAACAGATTTTAAGTCCCTGAACATGCCTCACACTTCATCTGAAAAGAAGACGCTTACCCAGAAGTGCCTGTTCACAGTATAGTTTGCTAGGCAATAAGCTGCTGCAGCTATCAGTGAAGGAAGGTATTTCAAGAATGGGTCAGCTTCAAGTAGACTCAGCTCTGCAACATACTAAGCATGACAGACCATGTCAGGTTGGACCAAAGTCATAAGTAGACACAGAAATACCAAAGTAATAAACAACATCTTACTTCTGTTCAACCAATATCTAGTAACGAGCACAGAAATAAACCACCATTTGTTCTTAACCAAAATTGCATTTATATTTTTATATTTTTATTTTACTATGAAGAATCAACAGATGAGTTCTTCATTGAAAAACTTCTGGACAACAAAAGAAATCACCAGTGGAGTGAAAAGACAACCCACAAAGTGGGAAAAATTATTCAGTTATCCCTCAGACAAAGGACTTATATCTATAACATATAAAAAATTAGAAAATATCAGGCTCCCCAAATTTAAAGATTCAATCCAGAAATGGGCATCTGAGATGAATACATACTTCTCAGATGAGGAACTAAAAATGGCAAATAAATATATGAAAAATTGTTCAACATCATTGGTCATAAAAATAGACGCAAATTAAAACAATGCTGAGATTCCATCTCACCCCAGAAAGAATGGCTATCATTAAGCAATCAATAAATATCAAATGCTAGAGGGGCTATGGGAGAAAAGGAACCCTTCTCCACTGCTGGTGGAGTGCAGGCTGGTGCAACCACTGTGGAAATTAATGTTGAGATTTCTCAAAAAACTAGGACTAGAAGCATTTAGATTTTAATAAAATTTCAATACCTTGTATTTGCCTATCCATATGCCAGTAATATAATTTTTGCTAGTCAGATAAAGTACTATTCGTATGGTGCCTGCAATAGGAACAGAGCTTTCCATTAAAAGGCAAAAATATGACTATATTAAAACTGTTAATTCAGCAAAGGAACACAGTTCCAAGGCTAGAATCGTACCTATGGGGGCACATTTCCCAACAAACACTGTAAAGTCTATCTAGACAACCTTATCACTCTTTGCACACCATATAAATACCAGACATCCTTGTAATGGGGGAAAATGTGACCAAATCAATACTCTAATACCTGACACTAAAGTTTTGTAACTCCAGATGAACAAATGATAGAACCAAACTGAACTACATTCATTTTTTCCCAAAACCAAAAAGCCTCGCTTGTGATCTGTATCCAACAAAGGAGTAGCCTCCAAGCTTAGATGTCTTCTACAGTGGGGTGATGAGATGGCTTGTGCCTGTCAAAGATACGTGTTGTAGCCAGATGCTGTGTTCTTAAAATCATTCCTCTTAAACTGTTAAAAAGGTTCCTCTGGTTCAAGGGGAAAATTAGAAAGAATAGAAACACTGAGGACGATTGGACAAGCCTGCTTTTCACCCTCCTTGCACCTCAAGCTCCAGGAAGTTGAGTGGCATACCTTCGCCATGTTCTCAGTTCTGACACACACCCCTTGCCGTCTTAAGTACTGAAGGAGAAACTGGTTGGTGGTTGGCACTGCCAGATCAAAAGCCAGGACTTTTAGGAACAGGTGTTCCATCCTTAACAGCTGTCGCTTTGTGTATGTGTCATCAGTTATATAGACAAACTCCTCTACTTCAGGTGGGTATATCTCTTCATATTTTCTGGGAAAGGAAAGAATTTTTAGGATTAATGTTTGGAATGCATGGCTTTCCTTCCTGTGTCTCAGCATGGACTGTCAGGGTTCTTCATTATAACCTTGTTTCCCCTTCAAGATCATTGAATGATACAGAACTGTGAAAACATGAAAAGCTTGTTTCTAGCTGAAGAGTAATACTATTACAAGGATATATCTTACTGCTGGTAATAGTAACAGACACCATTTCCAGCCAAAATTTTAGGTTTTCTACTCTGATACACTGACAGATTCTGCATAAGAGAGACTACAGGTGAATACTTACTACTTCTATAAACCTCAAATCATTTTGTAGATAAAACAGTTATGATGAACACAATGAGAATTAAAAAATTTTTCATAGCCCTTTAATTTTTAAGATCATGTCCTCCATACTCGATTGCAATGATGCTGAATATCCAAGAGAAAGGTAATGATATCATTTCACCACCATACTTTCTTTCCTTCTGCCTTGTTCCTGCCTTCTTTGGGGTACTACCAGCAAGTTTTACACATTAGTAACCAGAATATTTGAAACCAAAAGGATAGAAACTAAGACTCAGCACCAGGTCACTTCAAGGCTGCTAAGCCACAGCCCAGCTCTCTTTTCCACACTAATTAGGTACTTTTATGAATCACTGATAGAAATAGAACCAGCTAAAAACATTTATTCACTGTAACCAAATAAACTGTGTTATTATGGGTTAGTTGCTAGATCATGAAAACAGCTTTTATGTAACCGAAATCTCTTTAAGAGAATTTTACTAGCATTAGAACATAGCTAAAAGACTACACTTCAAAAGAGTTAAATTAGATCCTGAATTTGAGTTGATGGCTGCTTTAGTCATGATACTGAACTTCTTGCTATAAATCTTAAACATCTGAATTGAACAGTGAACATGTGGGTAGATTCAGTTTCTCAGTAACTCCTACAAAGATGATGATCTTTTATCAAAAGAGGCATGAATAGTTTTAATTATCAAGCACTGCAGTTCTTCAATAAATGGAGAAAAAAATTAAGTGTTTTGACAGGAAATCGCTTTACATTATTCACACTGAAAGAACACTTACGAAGCCAGAAGAATAGCTGCTGTCCCGACAAGCTGCAATTTCCCTCTTAGAACAGACATGCACGAAAGAAACCTGTCCAGGAAGTTGACAGCCAGGTACAGAGTTTCTGCTCGAAATTTATATTCTTCGCCCACCTCTACCAGCCAGTCCACTAGAATAGTACGCATGCCTTCTGTGATGTCTGGCTGCTTCCTCATGTAGTAAGCTTTGGGCCTGTATCTCATCTGGGTGGACAAAGAGTTTGCAATAGTTACAATACCAGAAATGCCATTCACCATTATAGTCACTATTAAAAACCATCCTCAGAGAAGGCCTGGTGATATAGCTCAGTGGACTAAGTGCTTGCTTAGGTAAGTGCGGGGGCGAGAGTTCGATCCCTGGCACTGTATGCCATGCTGGTCCCACCTCCAGGTGTGCTGAGCCAGTGGTAAGAGTTCAGGCATGGTGGCACATGCCTGTAATTCCAGCAGTAGGGAGGCAGAAATCAGGAGGATCACTACGAGTCCGAGCTGTGTAATGAGACCCTGCACACACACACACACACACACACACACACACACACACATCCCCCAACAAAACGTTAGGAGGACAGTGATTCAGAACCAGATAAAACTTTATCATGATAAGGAAGAAAAGTGTGAAATGTAACAAATTAACACCTTAACTGAGGAAGAAGTTAACAATATGGATTACTCCTAAGAGTGAATGCTTACAAAAAAAAATTCTTCAAGTCACAGAGAAATCATGTAACTGCTACTCACTATCAAGATCATATGCTAAATGTCCTTTATCTGAGATGCTTATGAATACAAGTATTTTAGTCTTAGACTTTCTCAGATTAGGGATGTTTACATATGTATAAGATATGTTAAAGTTAAGACCCCCACCCAAATGCAAAATTTACTTAGGTTTCACATATACCTAACACACATAATCCAAATATAATTCAATATAATAATTTTAATGATTTTGTACATGAAACAATCATGTAGCATTACAGCAATGCTCAAAAAGTTTCAGATTTGAGAGCAATTCAGACTTTACATTTTCAGATTAGGGATGGTCAACTTATATTATCTTTATATATTTCTTATGCTTAGATGCCTTGTCAGTACCATTCACCCATGGTTAAAGCCAAGAATTTGTAACTTAAAGCGTTAAGAACTTGAGGTACTGGGAATTGAAGCAGAAGCTGGGGAAACATACCTCAGCTTCTCGAAGGTACTGATGAATTTCGTCAGCATATTCAGTCACGTTTATCACATCAGTGTCAAATTCCGACACAACTTCTGACTGGGAATGGAGAGATGAATCCACTAGCATAGGGGAAACTGCAGAGATTAAATATTGTCAGGTAATTCGTTTAATATAAAACTCATTATATCCACTCACCCTCCCCAGGCAGCTGTGAAAGTCAGTGCTTTGCATTTTTCTCTTTCTGGTCACTTACTACTGAGACACTGTGATAGCTGTTAACATGAGGCGCCATCAAGCTGTGGGTGAGTCAGATTACCTGTGTTGAAATCCAGCAAGAAGTGAAGGTCGGACTTGAGCGTGCTGGTGTCCACTTCACACACCGCCTCCAAGGCGACGCCTTCTGTACCCAGGAGGCCGTTTCTCTCCTCCTGCTCAGGCTCATCCATGTAAATATCAAATCCATGCTTGGCTACCTCAGGAACCCCGTAACCAGACAGCACATTCTTTCCAGATGGAGGGAAGCTATTTTCTGGTCCAGGAAAACACCTGATTGCTGTGATCTCCTTTAAAACAAGAATGCAATCTCTTGCCAGCAGCCACCCCCAAAGGGCATCTAGTCTCATGTGGCTGTCACTCAAACCTCCCACTCAAGAAAGTAAATCCTAAACTGAAATAGCTATGCCTACAATATAATTCCAGAGAATAAAACTTAGAAATTATGTTTTCCTTGTTTTCATCTATATTTAAAATATGGAAAGAGTGTCACCTAAAATTTGTTAGTTTTTTTACATACAAGTATGTATCACAAGTATGTATCACATACAAGTAATATCACAAAGATCAAGTAGTCTTCTTATAAAAAGAAGAAAAGCTATAGCTCTGCCCCAAAATGAAACAGACATTATGTGTGGGAGAAAAATCACAAGCTAGCTTTATGCTTACAGCATCATAAGATCTCAAGATTTTTGTAAGTGTTCTTAGGTCCTTTATAGAACCACAATCACAAGTTAATGTAACTAAGTAATTACAACTCCAAGTTACTGACATGCATGACTTTTGCTACATTCATATATGTACACAAACTAAAATATATGTTCACTAAACAAATATATAATGATGCTGTTCCTGGTATCCAGAATTTAGCAGTGAACAAAATGCTCAACCTTGAGGCAGTGGAAGGGATGAACAGACAAACAGGCAAAGAAGTGAGCACAAGAGTAGGGCCCAAGGTCAGGAAAAAAGAGAAGCCAACACCTGGAGGCTCACCATAGGCCATTTAGGGACTGGATTTTATGCAGACAGAAGCCATGGACATATTCTAGGCAGAGGAATAATACAATCCAAATTCTGAATGGATCATTTTGGCTGAGTGCAGGTGTAGAAACAAAGATCAAAGTTAGATAACTAGTTATGAAACCTGCAAATCCCAGGGAGACAACAGAGGTTTCAATCAGGGTAGAAATAGAAAACGATGAGAGGGGAAGAGATTATAAACATTTTTACAAATAGAACCACTAATCTGTTTAGATAGGAGGTGGAATAAAAAGAAAAGTTAAGGATGACAAAGATTTTAGGATGGAGATTTCATTTACTGAGATAAGGAAGACACTGAGAAAAGCAAGTCAGGAGCAGGTTAAAGGGTTAGTGTCTCGCTTTGCACAAGTCCAAAGGTATCTACCATATGATCCCGAGGGGAGACGTCCCATGGACTGCTAGAAACAACAGCCTTCAGCACAGCTCAGAGGTCTGGGTTGCAGAACGAATCATCAAAAGACATTTTGATGCTAACATTCAAACTGAAGACTAAGCCCTAGGGCACTCTGACTTTTAAAGATTGGAGACCAAGATACAAACCAAGATGCATAGGAGGGGTAAATGAGCAAGACTGAATACCGGGAGAGAAAAATGTTATCCAAGCTGAGCAAAAAACAAATGATTTCAAAGAATAACAAGTAGCCAACCATGCAAAACGCTGTTGGTCATTTAAGTAAGGAAAGTAAAAAGCTTTGAGTCAAAGAAAACAAGAGAACTACAGATGGGAAGAACTCAGTCATTAAGTAATGTGACCTACGGTGGCCTTGATACTGTCCTCAGTACTAGGACTACAGCGGAGAACATGACATACCACATCTTCAGCCTCTCTGATGCAGCTCACATGGCAGTGGATAAACTCTCAACTGCTAAAATTGAATAGTAGTTGCAAAGAGCTATGTAATCACACACTTTCGAAGTTAGAAAGAACTACAATACATATGTATTGACGCTGTAAAGAAAACAATGAGAGGGGCTGGCGAGATGGTTCAGTGGTCTAAAGCACCTGCTTAGGAGGGCTCAGGCAACTGCGGGGACTGCAGTTCGATCCCCAGCACCACATACTGCGCCAGCGCCACCACCAGGGCAGGCTGAGCCAGCCACAAGATGAATAAGTGAAGAAACAAACAAACACAACAAGCAAACAAATAAATAAATAAATAAAATTTAAAAAAAGAAAACAATGAAAAAAATCAAGAGCTATTGGAAAGATACCCTCCAAGAGAGAAGAGGATGCACAACAAGGTGAATCCTCAAGGGTTCACCTTGCATAAAAGCACATCAACCACAGAACAAGAGGCAGAAGACAGAATATATGGCTCATGTGAGCAGGAAATAGGATGCAAAGCCATGAGCGGAGAGTAAGGATGGAGAAGAAGCTGTGGGGAGGCAGGAAACAGATTTCTAAGAAGACCATACAGGAATGGAGCAGTAGAGATAATGCCAAACAACAGCACCAGGCAACAGGACAGGGCATTTACTAGCATGCTGAGTTTGTACATTTAAAATGAAACCTGTTGACAATGGCACAACAATCAAATCATAAGTACCATTTCACATTATATGTTTACAGAAGTAAATATTGCTGACAGTTCTATTTTTTAATGGCACTTTCACTCAATTTTTCTCCACAACTTCAAACCAATCATTATGTATGCATTTTTCTTTCTTTAAACTAATCCTGCAACAAAAGTTAGATGACCCAGAAAGGTAGTGAAGAAAGGGCTTCTAATCTAGCCTTCCACATAATATCTTGGGATTGGGCTGTTACACCTCTCAGACTTTCTCACATATAAAATGGGATCTGTCCATTGCATCTGTTTACTAACAGATATGCAGTATGGGCTTAAAATGTCATCATATGCATTTGTCTAATAGCAGAATTAGAGAAGCACCTTTATTTCTATCTCAAAAATGCTTCTCTGGGCCAGCCAAATAGCTCAGTGGATTAAAGTGCCTGTAAGCAGGCACAGGAGCCCAGGTTTCGATCCCCAGGCCTGGCCTGCCATGCCAGCCCCACCCCCCGGGGTGTGCTGAGACTGTGTGGTGGCGTATACCTGTAATCCCAGCTCCAATCCCTACTTTTCCACTTTCTCTCTTAGTAGAGGGGAGAGAGCTGCTCTCAAGCAACCTTTTTCTTAGGTCACCTAGTAAGTTTGATCCAATACTAATTCTGACACCACCCCAGTGAACATAGCTGAGATTATACAGGATTACTTTAGGCATGGCCTGGCACAGTACTCAGTCTCCACAGTTTATTCTGTTCAATCACATTTCCTTTGCAGCCTAGACTTTAAATCATTTAACATACACTTAATCCAAATGGTTTCTAGACCTGTATCCTGGATATTAGAAAGCTAACAACACAGAAAGTTAATCACTATTTCTATCTGCCAAAGGGATTGGTCAAGATGAGCTTCAGAAATCAACTTCCCCATAGACCAGATTCCAAGGTTGTAATAGTCAAGGAGAACTGCAGGAACACATGTAAAAGCAAAGCACCTCCCAACCATGGCAAGAAGCCGTTCTCTACAGCATCTTTCCTAGTGCTTCTGGGTCATTACCTGGCCATAGGTCTTCCTAGACTGCTCATTCTCACTCAGCACCCCCAACACTGTCCTGTGTGAGGGATCCTGGCCAAGCTGGGCTCTTGTGAGCATCGGAACAGCACCAGGACCTTGGGTCACTTGAGCCAGAAGGACTCCGTTCTTAGAGTTGCTGTGATACATTGTCTTCGCCTCCAAACGCTATCAGAGAAAAAAGAAACAAATTGGTTGGAAAGCACATCTCTGCGATGCAGAGTACCAAGCCACAGAAGCAGTACTAGTTGCCCATCTATCCTCCCAGTAAATATGAAGAGTTAAAAGGGTCTCAGGGCCGGCAAGATAGCTCAGTGGACTAAAACGCCTGCTTAAACAAGCTTAGACAAACTTAGGCAAGCTTAGGCAAGCACAGGGACCGAGGTTCAATCCCCTGCACCAGCCAACGCCCCAGGGCAGGCTGAACATGCCAGAGTCCAGGCATGGTGGCACACGCCTGTAATCCCAACGCTGGGGAGGCTGAAAGCAGGAGGATCTCCAGGAGTCCAAGCTGTGTAGTGAGACCCTGCAACAACCAAGCACATTTTTAAAAAAGTTAAAAAGGCCTTGAGCGATCTCACAATCAATCAAAGCCACTCTGAATCAAAACAGCCGTTTCAATCCCTCAGAACTTTCTTCCAGAAGTTTCTTGAGGGCTAAAAATGCAGAGACATCCTGCGATATATCCCTTCAAGTCAGAATACTAGAATATTTGGAAGCTTTAACCTGTGAGCCCTAGTCTTTCCCATCTTTGAAGTTCATTTTCCACAACCCCAAACAGTAGATCCAGCATACCTGAGTGCAGAGAAAGTATGTCCCCTTCCCAAAGGACAAACAGGCGCTGCCTCCTCCCACTAGGCAGCAGGGCCCAAAAGTTGTTCGAACCACAGCGAACTGGGCTCCTCTCCGCTTTATTTCTGAGAAAGGCACGCTGGGGAATGGCAGGCGCGGCACAGCGGGTGAGGGAGGGAGGTCTCCGAGGTGTTAAGAGAATCCAGCTGGGGGCGCCAGGCTCTCAGGGGCGGCCGCCCGCTCGGCACTAATTACTTTCAACCCACCCGCGCCTGTAGAGCCAGCCAATCAGCGACGCCGCCCGGCTCCCCCGGGTCCGCTTCCATGCCAACCGCGCCCGGCTTGCGCGGCCCCGGCCGCATCTCCATGGCGACCCCTCACCCGACGCGCAGCGAGCTGACGCGCCGCGACCCCTGGGCGTTCAGCCCCCGCGGGGCCAACGGCGGCAGCCCCTGCTGCTTCCGCCCGGGCGTGCCGGGGCTGGCGGTCAAGGTCGCACACGCGTCCCCACCGGCCCGCGCCCGCCCCGGAGGGAGGATGGAGGCCCGGCGCTCGGCGGCCCGGCTGTCCTGGACTGTTCCCCGAGCCCGTTCCCCCAACAGCCGCTAACTCCTCCCGCCAACGGCCTCTGCGCAGCCCGCTCCCCAGAACCCTGGCTCGGGAGGGCGACACGGGGCCCTCGGGGCTGCGCCGGCCGCTGCGCCCTGCCCACGCCGGCCCGAGGGTGCGCCCGCTCGCTGCCGTCCCCGCTCGCTCACCTCCGCTTCCCCCATGACCGCGGCCGAGCGGCGGCGCGGAGGCCCGGGCTGGGCTGGGGCCTGCAGGTCTGCCCGCGGCTGGGCAGGGCGGCGGCTGGCCCGGGGACATTGTGCGTCTTGGCGCGGCAGAGGCTGTGTCTGGCTGGCCCGGCTCCGTCCGGTTAGGCAGGAAAGAGATTGGGGTTTTAGGGTCGCACGTGGTTACCAGGCCACCACGCGGAGTCTCCACGGACAGCTTCCGTCTACCGGGAGGGGACACCGAGGCAACCTAGGCCGCCCAGGAAGAGGAAGGAACGCAGCGGGGATTGGGACTGGGCGGAGCGGACGGCCTGAACTTGGGTCCTGCGCAGTGGTGGGGCCAGTGCCTAGGGAGGGTCCCTGGACTGGGAAGGAGGGGGACGTTCTTGGGCCTGGAGGAAAGGGTCCTTAAATGAAGGGCGCTCTTGCTTTTGCTAAGTAAATAAACCTTAAAGAATGCCTACAGGCCATGAAAAGTGGCCCCTTCAACCGAAGTTATCACTGTCTTGCTAACTGTATTTTATAAATATTTTCACCCAGGTTTGGGTATGAATTGTTTTAGTGGAAAATGTAACCTAATAAAAGTGAATTGAGAGCCACCTGGCTGCATCACATACCAGTAGTGCATTGGAAGCATCTCAAAAATCAGTATGGTATACAACAGAAAAAGCAGAAACTTACTTTGTTCAATGTTAATTTCTACAGATTTATCATAATGCATGAAGGTTTTTATTAAAACACGCAAAAAAATGTTACCTTCTGTAAATGGAAATAGTTTGAATACATGCGTGAAACTTGCAGATGTTGACATTATGCCTCGGTGACTAGAAAGTACATTGCCAAGGTCTGATCATTAAGATGTTTAGAATCTTAAAAGCCAACAAATGGCAGATATGACTTACACATATTTTTAAAAGGAGATATCTAAATAGCAAGAATTTACAGCATTTTCCAAAGAGTAATAAATTTTATTCTCCACAAATATCCCCCAGAGCTGCCTCTCCTAGCTCTTGTATGGACTGCATGAGCAGCATTTCATGAGGAAGTGAAACCCCTAGGAATTTGGTGACAGGAAGAAGGTCCTGGTGACTAGTTACTGTGAATTAATCCCAATATATGTTCAACAATATATAGACTCTCTGTAAAATCATACTTGTGCAAGTGCAGGATGGAGACCAAACATTCTGAGCCAAGGGAAAAACAATTTCATGGTGAAAACATTTTCCATTTAAAAAGAAAAAAAAATTGGACAAGTTTTGAGTTGTAAGGAATGTACTGAAAATGTATCTGAAGAAATAACTTGATGAGGCTTTCACAGACAGCAAACTGGTCAAGCAATGGCTGTGACTCGTCCTGATAGCTGACACTGACAACAGTTCTACAAAGCACTGTATATGATTTCAAAATTAATCCTGAGGAGATTTGACCTTGAAAAATACAAAAGATGAAAGTTTTGTTATACCGGTCTTGCTTTAACTTGCCCTCGATCACCTAGCAGAAAAGCTTAATTATGAGGCATAAAATGCAGAGCTAGATTAGTATGATGAGCTAGAAGAGGCTTAAATCAACAGCCTCCAACATTGCCAGTTTCACTAATAACCCACTGCAATTATGGAACATTGGACTATGTATACAACTACTTCCTCTTGGTTCAAAGAGAAGAAATTTTTTTCATTTCTAGTAAATCACAGGATATTCGTAGTTTGTATTTCATTTCCTCATGTATTTATTGAGAAATCAGTAATAGTCACAACGAGTACCATTAGCTCTCCTTCTAAAGCATTTTTAAATGTGAATTTTTATGCTAAATATTTTTAAAGTCCTAACAGAGGCTGATACAGAGTTATACATTTTCAAGTACTGTCATCAGCACTTTCAGACCTAAGGAAATTATGCAGTCCTCATTTGTGAAAATCCAATTTGAGTAGAAGAAATCATAAATATGTTCTATGCATATATATTCTTTCAGAATTTAACACATTTTTCAATTGAAGAAGGCAATTTGGTGATTCTGTCCATAACAACTTTATTATTATTACTGGAAAGTCACCCAAAAACATGCCCACCTTCAATGTACTATATAGAGAGTACAACACAGTTTAATTCATTATAGAGACAGACA
>PVKN010009691.1:0-23456 GCA_004027915.1 Capromys pilorides
CAGGTTAAAGCTTAGCCTTTTGTGTTTAAGATTTATTCATGGGGTCATATGGAGATGTAATTTGTTCATTTTCTTTATAGTTTAGTATACATAGTAATGATTTACTTCCATTTGTTTATCAGTCTTACAAGTGAGTTGTTCTTGTTAGGAGCCTCTGCTAACACATATCAGAATCACTCTAGGGCCTATATCTTGATGCACGCAAGCATGTGCTCTATGGCAAATAGAAAACCAAAGATGGAATTGCTAAATCATACTGTATACACATTTTCAGCTTTACTGTCACACATTATTCAAAAGTGATTTTACAATGTATTTTCCCATCAAAAGTGCATGAGAAGATAAATTGCTGCACATACTTGATAATGTTTGTCAATGTCACGTATGTATATTTAAAAACTGCCATTATGGTGCATGTATGTTATTATATGGGGTATTGTTTGATTGATGGAGGTGCTGGGGATAAGAGCCTACAACTTTTTCTAGTCATTTTATTTTAGCCAAACTGATATGTATGCTGCCACAACCCACTGTGATTTTAATTTTTCATACATTTTTTCATATATATATATATATATATATATATATATATATATGTAGTACAGGGTCTTTAGGCTCTCACTACATAGATTGGACTACTGGACTCATGGTAATCCTCCTGGTTTTAGCTTTCCATGTGCTGGGATTATAGGTGCATGCCACCATGCCCAGTCTCAGTCCCTGTCTCAGTATGCCCCAAGGGTGGGGCAGGCACAGCATGCCACAACCCTGATCCATGTGCCTGCCTAAGTAGGCTCTTCAGTCCACTGAGCTATATGGCCAGCCCTATTTTTCATTTAACTAATTATTAATAAAACTAATTGCAAGGGACAGCCAAATAGCTCAACAGATTAAAGCACTTACAAGCAGGCACAGGGACCAGGGGTTTGATCCACCAGCCTGCTGTGCTGGCCCTACCCCTGGGATGAGCTGAGATGGTGAATGAAACTGGGCATGGTGATGCACACCTATAATCCCAGCTCTTGGGAAGCTGTAAATAAGGGAATCACTACCAGTCTAATATAGTAGTGAGACCCTGAACACCCTGTTCATCTTTCCATCTTTCCCTAAAATACACACACACACACACACACACACACACACACACGCACACACACACACACGCACAGACTAATTGCTAATAAGACCTTTTCATGTAATACTCTGAATTTCCTCAATGTGAAGGTGTCAGTTCAGTTGGTTGCCCTGTTTTCCCCTTGCACTATCTATCCTTTTCTCATGAACTTGCAAAATCTATTTATACGTTCAACAGCAATATTGATCTTATTCATCTAGTTTATCCTCACCACCAGCTGGAAGCACTATTATACATATTTCATCTGTATGTACTTTATAGTCTCAATTTTAATAGTCCATATTGACTGGCTACATATGAAAACTGAAAAAGATTGAAATAATTCATTAGACTTGAATCATTTGTGGGAAAAATGGATGTACTTTGAGATCATAATGTTAAGTGAAGCAAATCAGACACACAAGATTAATATCATGTGATTTCTCTCTTGAATGAAAAACACAAAATATAAATAATGAGCAAAATTGAAGATAGATAATGGCAAACAGGGAGATAGAACTTTTGCAAAAAGAAAGGGGCCAAAGCATGAAAGAAGGAAGACAGAGGTACGCCAGAAAGAATTAAATTGTGCTATGTAAATTTATCAAATCCCCATGATAAATGTAATCATTACGTACTGCAAATACATATGTTAAGCAAATAAATTAGGCATATAAGCTTAAATGCCATATGATTTCTCTCATTTGAGTAATGCAAAGTTCAAATAAGTAACAGAATAATATGCTGATGAAGGAAAACATGGAGGTAGATTGTTTGAAATTGGGAAGGAGTCCGAGAGAGAAGTGAGGGGTAAGGGAGAGGGGAAGTAAACATACAAAGATGTAAGATGTGTCATGGATATGTACCAAACAGCCATAATGAATGAACATGTCATATGTCATAAACATTAATTTAAACATTAATAATAACAATAATAATGCAAATGGGTAAAAGAGATCTAGGAACAGAGGCAGGGAGGTGCATAGGGAAGGAAACGAGAATACAAAAAATCAAAATGTGTTGGGTACATGTACCTACTCCCTAAGATGAATGTAAACTTCATGTAGTACAAACATGTGCAATAAAATAAATTTAAAAAACAGAATCATTCACTAGAATCTATTTAATGCTTAAATATGCCCATCCTTCGGATTTCTGTGCAGTTTTATTATCAACAATTTTCCTCACCTTTTGATCACTCATAGTAATTTTACTGAGCAACAATTTTACTACTTGGAAATCTC
The DNA here is from genome assembly GCA_004027915.1 of Capromys pilorides. Classification (NCBI taxonomy): domain Eukaryota; kingdom Metazoa; phylum Chordata; class Mammalia; order Rodentia; family Capromyidae; genus Capromys; species Capromys pilorides. The sequence goes on from PVKN010009691.1 coordinate 2,359, forward strand.
TAATGATCAGTCCATCTTATCATTTCAAGTTGAATTACATTTTTTATGAAACCAAGTTTAAATTATGTATAATATTAAATTAAGAAAGAATACTCTACATTACCACACAGCAACAATGACATTAATTGTTAGCATCTGTTTAAAACAGCATTATTGTTGCCTTTCTTAGTGCTAATTCTTTAAGTGTAGATGATCTCTGTCTTGTTAATGTTCTAGAAATCACAGCTTTAATTAAACCAGAGTAGCTTATTTCTTCTACAATACTGCACAACTGTACGCTCATTACCAATCTCAAAGAAAAATCCTTATATACTCCTTATATATCTGATTTATAAAAATCAATTTTAGGACACCTTCTACTGTACTTTATCTTTGCAAGCATTCTTCCAAATTTTGTTCTTTTGTAACTGTACCAAAAGACGAAGCTTTTTATCTGAGAACATCAGTCCTCTAGAGGGCTTTATTTATTATTTAACTATATCTCCTGTGGCTGCATAACAAATTGCAAAACTATAGTCACAGAAAAGAAAATATAATTCAATTCTGATCATTTTACATTTCTTTGGGTTAAAAACTTGTAAGACTATATCTTAAAATGTTATCATTAGGCAATTTCTGACAACTATCTCTAAACATGAAGAATAAAGATTACTTCTTCTGATCCTGTCTGGAAGACTTCTGTGTACTTCAAAAGACACTTGGGACAGAGGACAACAGCTCCTATTTTTAATTCCTCAAAGGCATCATTTAAAACTGTGCTGAAGAAAGCGTACGAATTCTAGAACTCCTTCTTTAGCATTTATGCCCTAAGTTGCCCTCCTAGATATTTTACAAAATGTAATTGTTTGATGCTTTGATAGACATCATTAGTCTTACAGTAGTACACAAAACGTCTTTGAAAATCAAAGGTTCACTACATCCCATGTGAAGACCTGTAAGGCTAACATCTGAACTGCTTTAGTAACTTTTTCTAACTTAACTCCTGTAGCTCTAAAGCATCAGAATTCTTATTTCTCATTCCTTTTAGAGGACAAATTGTGTGATGAATTCAAATACCATGTCCTCATACATATGCAGCATGACAAAAATATACTTATCGAAAAGTGTAGAATTTGATGGAATCTACTCATCACATGAAACTGTACATTAGCAGTATAATCTATATTTCTACTTGGAGGTGAAATATATATACACTACAACCATATTTGGCCTAATGTCTAGTAGGACACAGGAAATCCATTATGTGACTGAATTATGAGCAAGAAAAAAAATGACAAATTTACATTACTAGTCTAAGTACAGATGCATTTTTTAACCATGAAAAGAAAATGTAAGGACTCAAATATATTCTTCCAACAGCACTCATGAAATACAAAATGAACATGTTACTAGAATATTAAGATTATTCATTTAAGACTGGCATATAGCCCAACTCTAGAGTTCTTACTTAGCATATACAAGGCCCTGGTTCAACCCTCAGCCCCCAATATGGTAAACAAAAATATTTTTAAGTGGGAGCATTTTTATTATGTTTTAAAGAGAGTAAAAATTAGAATTAAAACAAAAAAATTAGAAGTGATACAGATTTTCACTTAACAAAGCAATATGAATTTCATGGTATTTATTGTAATACATAGTGTTGTCCTCCAACCAGTTATTCATATTACCATATATATGCAGGTAAAATTAGAAGAAAAAAGAAAAAAATGTATAAGAAATTAGGAAAAGAAAAAACTACAAAGAATTGAAAAAAGGAGATGAAACAAATTAAAACATTAACTACTTCTTTCCATAGATGAGCAGAAATGCACAGCACATTTGTTCAAACTATCCTGCTTACATACATAGATAAATGTGTTTCCCCCACTTTCTCTCCTGTCCTTATTCTCAACTCAGTAACTCTTTCCTTTTGAATAAGTTCATTCCCTTCTACCAGTGTCTATTGTGCCCTTCAGATTCCACTTTTCTTTTTCAGGTTCTCATATTAAGGATACAATGCAATGTTTGCACATGCAGGTCTAATTTTGGTCATTCAAGAAATGCAAACTAAAACAACACTGAGATTCTATCTCACCCCAGAAAGAATGGCTAACATGAAGAAGTCAGCCAATAACAAATGCTGGAGGGGCTGTGAAGAAAAGAGAACGCTTCTACGCGTTCTATGGAAGTACAGACTGCTACAGCCACTGTCGAAATCAGTGTGGAGATTCCTTCAAAAGCTAGGATTAGAGATCCCATTCAAGCCAGCTATTCCCCTCCTGGATATTTTTCCAGAAGAACTGAAAGGCCCCTACCATAGTGATATATGTTCACCCATATTTATAGCAGTGCAATTTGTTATAGTAAATCCTGGAAACAATTCAGATGCCCATGAAATGAAGAATGGATAAGGAAGATGTGGTATTTTTACACAATGGAGCATTATTCATCTATGAAATAGGATATATTTGAGTCTTTTGTTGGTAAATGGATGCAACTAGAGAACATTCTCTTAAGTGAAACAAATCAGACTTATAACTGGGAGCATTTTAAAGCAACAAAGATTAAATATTTCATGGTAATTTAACTTACCTATTCTTCTAACTATTAAAGGTAAATATTAAGACATCTTTTGCTAAAGATTGGAGAAAAGTCTTCATATCAAATGTGCCTAGAATTGTCTACCTTTCTAAATAAGGGGAGAAGCTAGGTGACTTCCTTTGTCACGCAGTACCATAATGAGACAGCAGGACTGCAGACAAGGCTAGCATGGGTTATACAGTGAGATTCTGTCTTGGAGGAGGGGGTGCTTTTCATGGGACATAAATATAAAGATTAAGTTGAGGCACGATAAAATGTTAAAGGCTGTATTTTGAGCAAATAATGATTCATAAGTCAAGTAGCTCCAAGGTAGAAGTGTGCCAAGGCTCTATCAAAAACATAAAGAGCTTTAAAGGATGAAAGTTAAAGAAAATATTTCATTGGTTCCAGTTATAGAGTTGTCTTATTATGCATCCTGCTGAAAAGACCCTAAGTTATGTGAGCTATTTCTAGTTTCTGATTAGCTATCCTTATGTTTTATTTTCCTTAACATAGACATTTACATGAAATAGTCCAAGTTAAGCTTCACCTAATTTTGCAAATCAGCTAGGTTAAGGTCACTTGTGAGGTCTCATTGGCTTTGTCTGCTCAGTGGTTTTTCAAGCTTGATCCTCAGTTTAATTTATTTTAACAGGACAGACTTTAAAGAGTTAAATTACTTGGTTTGAAACTCAGTTTTTCCACCTGGCCCTCAAAAGTCTCAAGAGAATAAGCATAGGCCATGGAATTAACATAATAATACACATAATGCTTCTAACTTTAACGTTTCTGTTGCTTGTGGAACTAGGCTCAGACAGCAGCATGCATCTAGTGGTAAAATGATTCAGTTTATTTTGCTGTCATCTAAATGCTGTCCCTTAAATTCATATGTTGAAAGTTAATTGCCAATGTGATAGTGTTAAGAGGTGGGGCCTTTGGAAAGGTATGAGTGACAAAAGGGACTAAGTGATAAAGGAGGTGTTAAGAAATTGTTTCCTCACTTGCTGAATGTGAGGACATGGTAAGAATTTGTTGTCTCTAAGAAACAAGCCCTCACTGGATACCAAGTTTCCCGGAACCTTTATTTTAGACAGTAAAACAAACTACAATAGTCAGTAAAAGAGGATAACAAAGCGTACATTTTCATTAACATTCAAGCACAGCATAGTCATGAAAATGTTTATGCCCAAAGAACAGAAAGTAGCCTAAGGCAAAGTTTGCCCAGGCTCTGGGTGTGGTGGCAGCTCTAGCCTTCTTGTGAGTTAATCTCCTGGCAGATCTGGCCTTTAGGAAGATAGAGCAACTACAGGGAAAGCCCCTTCCTGTGCTAAAAGTGTGCTAGAGGGGCAACAGGTGGGGAGGGTAAATGGAAGCCAGAAAACCTTGGTTTTAAGGCAGCTTCTTTGGTTCAGAGTATTCAGCGAGTCAAAGCATCATACTACAAGGTATTGTTCTTTGAGTCCAAAAATATCTTTCCCCAAAAACCTGACTGCATTCCACAAGGATAAACATAGGATTGTTGCAGTTTCCTCAAATCGAAGTCTATCCAGAGGAGCACAGCTAGGAAGCCCTGGAGCATTTCATGTCATGATGCTACATAAAAGATATTAGAATTTCAGATTAGTTTCTGGAGCTGTTTTCACTCCTTACAAAGCTTCTCTAACTCCTCGCCAGAGATAGGAGATTAGTAGTATCAATGGGGACTGAATAACAGATATTCTCCTGATATTCTCTGGTGCTTGCTAAGACTTTGGGCAAACATAAGTGAGCAGTGCTTTGCAGCAGCCTGCCTTTGCATTCCGTGCACCACAATATTGTCAGTCTGCTTTTCTTACACCAGAGGTACCTTGGAGCATCAGTGTTATCTTGGAAGGTTGTTGGACATGCAAAATCTCAGGCCTATCCCAAACTTACTGAACCAAAATATGTACTTTAGTATAATCATCAGGGGAATTCTACATAATTGAAAATTTCACAAGTGCTTCTGTACAACATCATTTCTTAAACTTGCTTACACATTGGTTTCCACAAGGAAGCTTCAAAAAATGCTAATTCTTCATTGCAACCCAGGAAATTCTGATGTAATTTGCCTGAGTTGTAATCCAGACACTGAGATTTCTAATAACACCACAGATGATGCTGATTTTCAGTTACATTTGAGAGCCACTACTTTAAATGGCCCTTGATGATTTGTATGAGTGTCCTCGAAAAGCTTCACTGCTCAAGGCTTTGTCCCTCATCCTTGACACGACTGGAAGGCAGTAGAAACTATAAGAGTAGTCTTCTGGGAGGAAATTAGGTCACTGTGGCTGTGACCAAGAAAGGCATGTTGAGAACTCAGCACCTTGCTCTCTCTTTTGCTTTTGAGCCACCACCAAGCCAGGATCTTTCTTGTTACATGGTGTCATCATGGTGTATTTTTTACTAGAGGCCCACATGCAATGTGTCAATGACTAGAAACTAAAATCTCCCAATCTATGAACAAAAATAAAATTTTCTTCTTCGTGAGTTAATTAGCTTAAGTATTTTATTACAATGATAGAAAATCAAAGTACTATACCAACTTCTACCATGTTTCTGAACAGAGTACAAGGAGCTCCCCCAAAGAGGAGGTGGGGATTTCAACTTTGCTCACTAAGTAGGCCCTTGCCTCTTGTCATGGGAAAAGAATTTCAGGAATAAAAGGCATAAATAGGTGTATTAGGCAGAGGTAGATCATAAGAAAGAATAAGAAAAGACCTCAGCTAGAGAAACTGGAAGTCTCTTGCTAATACAGGGGTTTAGACTGGCAGGAGGACAGCTTTTAAGGATTAGCTGAGATTGGCATGGAGCATTGGTGATGATCTCTCATGGTTTCCATAGCCCTGAAGCACTTGTCCTGGATTGAGGGGCAATTCACTTCCCATGAGATGATTGTGCCTGCTTAAGAGAAGGAGCTGGCCTTCATTTCCATTAAAAGTAACTTTTCCTTTTACTCAGGAGGAGGTGAACTCATTGTGGGGTGGTCTGGGAGGCTTTGCTTTCTTGAAATTCCAGGTGACTACAGGTTTAGGACAGGGGCTGAAGGTTTCTAAGCATCAGTCTAGGGAAGTCTAGAACTGAAATTTGCGAAAGCTAGCTATGGAGTGTTCCTGAAAATTCCTTTACACACTCTTATCTTGATTTCTTCAGTCTTAAAAGGAAGCTAGGTCAATTTAGTGCTAAAGAACCTTATAATTCAGGCTGTCTGACTGATCAACACATATGCATGTAGAACTCAGGAGTGATCGAGTTCTAGATAATAAGGGGGACACTTGTTTAATGGACTCTTGTAACATTTACTTTATTTCAAATCCAGCAGTCCCATTTACCTGAAACTGAGCAAGATAAGGCATATTGGTCAGCAGAGTATCACTTAACTACAATGTCCCCCAAAAAAGTTTGAGTTGGTAGGTACAGTGGCACACATTAGCAATCAAAGCTACTGAGGGTGATGAGGCAAGAGAATCTCAACTCTGTGCCCAGCCTGGGTAATTTATCAACCTTATCTCAGATAGGGGGAATAGTAGACCATGAATGTAGTATAGTACAAAGATGCTTGGACCAATCCCCAGTACTACAGTAAATAAATAAACAAAAGGCTCTGCCTGGTAAACAATGTCCTTATCTTTCTTAAAGACCCTTGCAAACATATCACCACTACCACCAGTACTAACATCTTCTGGGCTGGCACAGAGTTGGGCAGAAAAAAAAGAGTTTCTCCTGAGCATGACAGCAGACACCTGTAATTCCAGCACTCTGAAAACCTGAGGCATGAGAGTCACAAATTCAAGTCTAGCTGGGGAAATTTTGTGACTTAGTGAAACCCTATCTCAAGAAGCACAGGAAAGTGGTGCTGATGGAATGCATCTCAGTGCCATGTTCAACCCTTGGGCAGGAGCCAGATAAGAAGCAGGAGGAGGAGGATGGAGGAGGAAGAAGAATGAAAAGAAAAAAGAAAAACAAGAGAGTTTTCAAGTAAGAACTTTTACATTCTCACTATGCTGCTTCATTTTGTGGGAATTCACAAATGATGCAATGTTCTTATTTAGAAACAAGCCCATACTGAATATTTAAATCTGTATGGAAGTAGCTGGCTTGGGCATTATTTCTGTCTCAGAAAATATCCTAATAATGCTAGAGCATTTTTCTCCCATTAGTTCCACACGGGACTTCAGCCCCATCATACACTTAGCAAACAATGAAGGAGTTGCTTATGGTTCCTTAGTAAAAGTAAAAACCATACATGATTACCCTCAGTGTTTAAAATTCAAGTAGCATTTATTTCTATGTTTGCTGCCTAGTGCTGATTTTATTCACCATAAGCTCATAGAGCCTAGAACAGTAGTGATCTGGCCACTGTCATCAGCAATATCACCATTATTTCTCAATATCTTGCTGGAAATATCTTCTCCACATCCCAGCCCAGATATTTCATAGAAGATGCCCATGTACATTGAAGTTTAAGAAATACTTGCCTAGCACTTAAGAGTTTAACTCAGGGTGGGGAGGGGAGAACAATTCTGGCATAATCATGACATAGATATCAGCATAGAGAAAAAGAACAAACAAACTCCTGGACCTTTAGCCTCTTATTTATTAAAAACACAGTTTGTGTTTTATTTTGAGGCAATCAGGAACTTAACAGTGGTTTTTGCTAAAAACTGTGACTCTTCATTGCACCCATCATATAGATTGCAGTAGGTCGCTAAAAGTAGAAGAAAGTTTGATTTCCATTTTGTATCCTTTACCTCATTAATGCTTTGGGTATAGGGATGTTAATTATGTAGGAAAAGTACACAAAATAAAATTTACTGGCTCTAAATTTATCTAGCCACTCTCATCCTCCATTTACATGCATATGTCTGGTAATATACATAACTAGTTGGAAGACAACACTATATAATACAACAAATACTGTGAAACTCATACTAGCTTTTTAAGTATCACTTGTCATTTTTTTGTCTTAATTCTAATTTTTACTCTCTTTAAAAAATAAAAAAATTCAAAAAGATGAAGACGTCAAGATAAGCACAACTGAAATGATTCTCAGAATTTTCAGAGGCATCTAATGCCAGCTTTGACAATGTACAGTCGCAGATCCTCTCCCTGAATATATGCTTGGAAATCTCCAACCAGTGTGCTAAACCTGCAGTCACATAGCATCCAGGAAAAGCAGAGGCTCACAAATCTGAGACCACTGGAAGCAAAAAGAATCATTCATCGGAACCTCAAGCCATGAGGATTCCTCCAAAGCTACAGAAGAGGAATGAAGTGATAATTAATGGGACTTCAGCTCATTTCAGTCTCCCCATAAAACTGGTCTCTATTATTTTGTGATTGGGCTACCTTTTAAGACCTATGCCTCTTCCAGTTCTCACACTAAAATTTTTTTCCTAGTTTTTCTTAGTTTTCATCTTTGTCAGAGGTATGCTCCCCTTTGCTCTCTCTTACTTTCCAATTCATACATCTGCTTTAGTTTTAATTGCATTATTATTAAATCAATGACTGATGCTAGCCAGTGATACTTTTGCCACATTGTCTCTCTGTATCTTGGGACAAGTTTTTCAATCTCTGTGTGCCTCATTTTTCTCATTAAGAAAGTGTCAATAATAGCAATAGCAAATCTATGGAGTTTCTGGGTGGTTCATATGTGGTAGTGAACTAAATTTGTAGGAATATAGCCAACATTCAATGAATGTGAACCATCATTACTTTTTCTTATTTATGTATTTTTTAATTTTATGGAAAAAAGATGAAACAAAATTTTGTAGCGAAATAATAGGAGAACAAAATAGTTAATACACCACATGTTGTTATCTTTAAAGTAGCTGCTCAGAATTTGAGCTATGGGCATCAAAATGTGTTGTGTAAATATTAGCACAAACCTACTCAATGAACTCAGAAATACCAACAGTATAACTCACTTATACTATTAGTATAATTCATTTTTTTCCTTTTCATCCTTTTGCCTTTCCCTCATCTTATTTCCTTTCTCTTTTTCAACACTTTCTTCCCATTTCACAATATCTATAGTGTATTTTAGAGCTTATTTACACTTTTAGTTTCTCACATCAGAGAGAGAGTATGATGTTTACTCGTGTGAGAGTAATTCATTTCATTTATGAGTAAGGTCTCCAGTTGCACCAATTTACCTATTAAAGTCTTAGGTTTATCCTTCTTTATGGTTCAGTAGTACATTTTTGTAGCAAAAGACCATATCTTTTTTAATCCAATTTTTGGTTCATAAACATTTGTGCTATTTCCAAGGTGTAGCTATTACAAATTGCCCTGCTATACACATAGGTACACATATATTGCTGTGGTATGATATTTTAAATTCTTCTAGGAAGATACCAAGAAGGATAATAGCTAGGTTGATAAGACCTCTCATCCTAGGATTTTTTTTTATGAATCTCCATAATGATTTTCACAGCGGTTTCACTAGTCTGCACTCCTACCAATAGTGAAGAAGGGTTCCTTTTTCCTCAGAGCCCCTCCAATATTTGTTATTGGTTGACTTCCTGATGATAGCCATTCTTTCTTGGGTGACATAAAATCACAGTGTGGTTTAATTTGCACCTCTTCAATCACTAATGATGCTGACATCTTTTTATATATTTTGTTTCCATTTGTATTTCTTATGTATTCTTTCTGAAGCACTTCAAGGAAAGTTGCCATAAATTATGGTACTGTGGAATCCTGATTATTTTCAATTAAAAGATCTTGGATATCAGTAAATTCTGAGAGAATGTTTTACTTTGCTTTTACATATTCTACTTTAAAACCTTCCAAAGAAAACACAGTTGTTTTCCATTCTCTCCTGGAAATTTCATCACTTATCTTGAGAAAGAAAAAATAAGAAATGTAAGCACATCTGAATAGACTTTTTCACAAGATGACATCTATATCTTGATCTCATTCATATTCCCAAGGGAATTGTTTACAAGCTAATTTCTGTCTTCTTGGGCCATTCATCTCCCCAAAAATTATTTCCTTCTTCTAAAAATTACCTAGATCATCCATGTCCCTCTCTCATATGAAGTATAATATCTAGCCATTTGAATGTGACTGGATTATTAGATAGTCACTCTTTTGAGATCTTTCTCAGGCACATTAAATAATTTTGTATGCATTTTCTTCCATTGTTCTATTGTCAGTTTGTTTTAGAAGACTCAATTATTGAACTTTTAGAGCAAAAGCTTAAATATGTCTGTACTTTATTCTATAATGTGTTGTACTGAACAAACTCCATATGACAATAGAAAGGTCTTAGGTACTACAAATACAAAGTGGAAAAAAGGCCCATATTTACTGCAAGACATCCAGGATTTTAGCTAGGTTACGTAGTATTTGGATGGCCTTCTCTTTAGGAAATCAACTATATGTGTGGAAGAGCGGGAAGAGAAATAGAAGGTACGGCCATATGATATATATAGTCATCAAGAACACAACTTAGAATCTGAGTCTCAAAGCAGAAATTCCAATCCTAGGTCAGACTTACTTTGCTGTGATGTCCAGTGGAACTTCACTTATCATATCTGGGCACTGAATTCTTAACTACAAAATGCAGAGATCATCCATTCCTGAAGATGCCTGTAGGAGAGAGAAAAGTGCTTCACTCTACATTTCTGGGCTCTTTGGCTGAACTGTGAATTAAATAGACATAAATGAGATTTACCAGAGAAAAATATTTCATTATGTATATATTTGTGGGAATAAAAAAATATGTTTCAACATATGGCTATGGCTGAAGGTATTGCTCCATGATGATATGTGTACTTAACCTATGAAAGGACCTGAGTCCCATCATTTTACACATACACACACACACACACACACACACACACACACACAAACTCCAGATGACTAAAGCTTATATAGCATCTAGACCTACAGAAAATAAGATAGCATAGGGCTTGAAAGATGTTTTCAATAAAAATTACTGATTCTTCACTTGAACATGCAAATAGCCAATGGGTAATAGCAGGAAAAACTTAGCATTTTTGCCTTTATTTTGTGTCTGTTTTCTTTATTCCCTTACAGTTAAGGTTGGATTTCTACTCTGTTCTCCCTATAGTAATATTAATCACTTGACTGGTGCCTGTGTAAACTTTGATTTATTAGCCTCATATTTATCCAACATACTTCACCTTCCTTAAGACAGAAAACATGAAAAAGTTGTATTTTCAAACTTTGCAGGAACCTTGAAATGTCAGCTTTTGTGGTGTCTTTTCTAGAGCAGCACCTAGAAGTCTCCAATCACTGTCCTGAAATCATATTGGATTTCAGCAAAGGCTCTACAGACCCACCACTGCAAAAGAAGATCAGCTCCTAAGAAGAAGCAATAATCTCGTGGGGACTCAGTCCACCCTTATCATCAGGTTCTGGAGTGCTGTGAGGTCCTTCTAGAGCTTCTTTCTAGGTCCCTGTTGTCCTGAACAAATTATTGGACAAAACAAGTAACGAGATAGTGAGATTTGATATTCCTTAAAGATAAGAAAAGAAATATCCTCTAGAGAGAAAGAGCAGGCCAATTAAAGTAAGAAAAGTATACTCTGCGAGGTGAAAGGGGGCTGCTGTGAAAGAGCACATTGGCCACAAGGTTGATGGCTCACACCTTTTGCATCTCCCAGAATTGTCTTATGAAACATAGGCACAAAACCTGCCTCTTCCTCAATGGGAAAAGGACATTGATCGAGTTTGCATGGAACAAAATTTGTGATGCATAGACAAGAACTGTTTTTGCCACTGTCTATAGTTTCTAGAGTTGTAAAACAGCTGTCACAGAATCAGAATGAGATAATAATGAAGGACTAGTCATAGACAATGCATGCTTTCGCATTGAAACACTACTTTTTTATATGCATTCTTTGCATTAAGAAGAGATGGAATATGACAGGTCATAGAAGTCATGAGAATCCATCTAAAATCATTGCTGACTGGACACTAAAAATGATCAAAATCCAAATTTAAATCTTCAGAAAAAATGAACTTCACCTCCAGTGGTACCATATTCCATCATCACAAACCTCCCAACTAAGAAATTCTTTTCGATGTGTAGCTCAGCACAACTCCATGCACCCTGTGGACATTAATAGTCATGGAATTAGTAAATAAATAACCACACACCCTTCTTGTCCCTTCAAGGTTAGACTTTTTTCTGTATCTGATCAACGAAATTTTTTTTTAATCATCAAAATCTCCCCACCCATTCCTCTTCCTCTCTACATCTGAGGTTTAGTATTCTCCTTTATGCTTCCAACTGTTTTTCTGCATTGTTTTTCATGTTTTGTAATCAGTTACTGCTTCGGACATGAAACCAGAAGTTTCTGTTACACAAATCACATCATGAGCATCCAAAGTCAGCATTTTCCATGTGACTCCAAGTTACATGCTAAGTTGACTTACTGTAGACTCAAGTATCTGGCACAAATGAAAAAGAAAAGATACTAAGGTAAAATTCTCAGAGTCATTTGCAAATCATCCTTTAAGTTAAAAATAAAATACTTCTAAGGTATCCTAGGACCAGTGGCTCTTGGGGTTTTAGACCACCAGCTTAAACATTTCTTGGGAATTTAAAGACGCAAATTCCCAGACTTTGACCTAGATTTGCAGAACCAGAAACACTGGGGGCGTGCTTTGTATTTTGTTGTGTTGTATTGTGCTGTGCTGTGCTGTGCTGTGATGTGATGTGCTGTGCTGTGCTGTGCTGGGTTGGGTTGTTTGCAGTGCTGAGGATTTAACCCAGACCTCTCTCATGATAGGCAAGTGTTCTAACACTGAATTACCTCTCCACCATTTATTTATCATGTATTTAGTACAGTGTCTACAGGGTCTCACTATACAGATTGAACTTGTAGTGATTTTCTTGTTTTCAGCCTCTGCGGCACTGGGATTACAGGCATGCACAACCATCCCCTGTCTCAATCACTATCTCAGTGTACCTTGGGGGTGGGGTGGGCATGGTGCTCTGGGGATTGAATCTTGGCCGCTGCACCTGCCTAAGCAGGCACTTTAGTTCACTGAGCTATCTGGCTGGCCCTTACTTATTTGTTTTTTGAGACAAGATCTCACTAATTTATCAAGACTGGGCTCAAACTTTCAATCCTACCAACTCAGCCTCCCAAGAAGCTTGAGTCACAGGCATGTACCACCACACTTGACTTTAGAGTAAGGTTTTTAAATTGTTTTTAATTTTTATTATAATTTTTATAATAATAGAGTAAGTTTTAACAAGGTATCCAGGTCATAATGGTGTACATTGCAGTATGCAATCATACACATTATTTATTTTAGTAGAACTTAATGTGCGGTTGATCAGGAAAAACCAGTTTGTTTAGTAAGACAAAAGTATTTCTCATCTTTCTATTGTTAGCCATGATATGGATACACAACTTTGCAGACAGAATCTCTTGGGCTTTTAGGATGAACCTCACAGAGTCATTGGCTCCTTGATTTAGTTATCTCTTTATTCCAAGATATATGTTATTTGTATAGGGGATGAACCATATAGAACCAAAGGGAAGTTTAGAAATACCAATGTTCTCTCTAATACATTTATTTTCTGAGTCCCTGTGTCTGACTGCATGTGGAAAGAGCTTCCAGTGGACTCAGCTGGGCAAAAACACAACATTGTCTCTCAGATATTTAAATGTTTGCTCCCATAATAGGTGGCCCAAGAAAATCTGGGGCAACAATCTTTAAGTCCAATTGTTTGCCCGTCTTTGGCTACAGCTTAGGGGGCTTCTGCTACACAGTTACTTGTTATTCATGTCCCACTCCCCTTGCTGCTCTGACTCACCTTCTGGCATGACTCCCTTTTGGCAAGAGCTTGAACTTTTAGTCGTAGTACAAAGCACATGATTCTCTCTGGTGACATTTGTTTAAACTTCTTTCCTCTTCAAATCCTCTCTAAATATTACTGCCAGTGTAGTGACTCCTTTCAGATGTTCATCTCAAAAACACCCTCTGAATGTGGGTGGAGAGATTATTTTAACTTGGAAAATTTTCTCCTACTATTACAAAATCTGCAAATGAATAAAGCAAATATCTTCAAACTGAGGATATGTAATTATACACATCTGATGGAAATGACAGTCCACAGGTGCCATACCACATTGGAGGTGTGATCACAAACACCAGCGTAGGGCTGGCCAAATGGTTCAGCAGATTAAAGTCCCTGCAGGCAGGTGCAGAGGCGGGAGTTTAATCCCCAGGCCTGCTGTGCCAGCCCCACCCCCAGGGTGTGCTGAGACAGCAATGGAGCCTAGGCATGGAGGCGAGCAGCACACACCTGTAATCCCAGCACTTGGAAGGCTGTAAACAGGCAGATCACTATGACTACAATCTAGTAGTGAGACCCTGAACATTCTGTAGACCCTTCCCTAAATTATAAAAAAAGAGAGATAAATAAACACCAGCCCCCTCAGGAGATGAGGTGGAGGCAGTTAGTACTTAAATTAGTTTACCTTTAATTTGCATTTGATTTTGGCCCACCAGGCGCTAGAGAGTTGATGAGTGGAGAGTTACTCTTTTGTAGAACAGTTACTGTAGCTATTCAGCACATCTGTAGACTTGGTGCATTCATGGATTCTGCAAAGTTTACACAGAAAACTCTAATGCACTCCAGGAGTCTTAGCTGTGGGAGTGAGGAATTTTGATTTGGAATGTGGTGTTTCTGACCATAATGCACCTACAAACCTTGTCCATTGCCCTTAAACACACTTAACTGTGTTGTAGCAAGTCCTTAGTTTGAATGGAAGAGACATTCTACAAGCCTTTCTTTACCATTTTTCTTAAAACATTTTTGCATGAAAGTCAGTTGCACATCATTAAGTAAAACTCCACATGGATTGGTGGTTTATAAACTTAACTGAACATTAGAATCACTGGAAAATCTTAAAATTGAGATTCTAATTTCATATTGGGACCCCAAGCAGAATACCACAAAATATGCTAATTCTGAACCTAAAACTGAGAGAACCTGGGAGGTAACAAACACAATGGTACCTCTGTTCACAAACTTAATTTGTTTTACAATTTTGGAGAAGATAGCCACATTTGGGTTTTTGTAGAGAAGATTACTGTCTTTTTCACCTGATAAAGCAAAATTATATTGAATTTTTTGTTTCAGAAGTGTGTTTAGCAAACAGAAGTGTTCGTGAACTGGGATATTGTCATATAGTGAAAGGCCTTCCCTAAAGTCCTTCATGAAATACTCAGTGGTTGCTCGTGTTTTTCCCCAATACCCATGAACTGGGGGGAGTTGATGTACACCACAGGAAGACTAGGGCTGATACCACACTGAGCTAGACAAACTTTGTCACAAACCATTGTCTATTCTTTGTGTTTAGCCTATTTATTTATTCTAAAATCACTTACTCTTCATCTAAAAATAGCCTACATCACTCCCTTCCATCTTCCTTATTAAAAGAGCATATAAGCCACAAAACATAGGAGTTTATTTGGCGATTCTAGCAAGGGAGCACAGCTAATCCTCTACCCTTGTCTTAGGACGTGGTCCTCCTCTATCAGGGGTGGTCATCCTCCTCGACCAATCTCACAGCTTCAGGAGAAGCACATATGGGGTTGTGAAGGAAGAAGGAAATATCCGCCTAGCCAGGCAAATAAACCAAATCAACCCTAGTGATCAATGGGGAACAGATGTCAGAACCAGATCACACTTACGTCCCATGAGCTACTAAACTCCATTGGGCCATTAGATTCTCATTTTCTTGTGATGCCTCTGTGCACATAATAAGCTTACATGTGCAAATTTTCTTCGTTTTTTACATGGGCAAATTTTCTACCACTAATTGTTTTATTGTCAGTTATTTCCCAGACTCAAATAATTGGACCAAGGGAAAGCCAGAGGGTTCTTTTGTCTCTACCCACAAGCAGGATTCCAAGCCAATTACATCAGATTACTGGCGAACAGGGCACATGCAATTTTTTTTTTCCATGAAGAACCCATACTTTTATTTTTTAAGAGAATTTAAAAAGTAAAAAAAAGCAGAAATGATACAGAATTTCACTAGACAAATGTTATAGAAATTCAAAAATGGTTATTATATTGCAGATTGTTTTCTCCAAATTAGTTATACAAATTACCAGATATAAACAAGAAAAATGGATCAAAAGTTACAAAAATTGAAAAGAAATAAATAATTTAAGCATTAATTACTCCTTTCAATAGATCAGAAATCAGAAGTACAATTGTCGAAGGTATCATAGGCGCACATGTATCACTCTATTATGATATTTTCAGATCTACTGGAGAAATACCTAGAAGGGAAATAGCTTAGTTTAATGGGATCTCTTATCCTACTTTTTTTTAGGAATTGCCACACTGATTTTCGTAGTGGTTGTGCCAGTCCACACTCCAACCCAAAATGGGCTTTCCCATAGCCCCTCCAGCAGTTGTTATTGATTGGCTTCTTGATGTTTGTCCCCTTTGTCAAAGATTAAGGGGCTGAGTGTGTTTCAGACATGTCTTCATCTTCCAATCTGTTCCATTGATACTGAAGTCTGGTTTTTCTCTTTTTTTTTTTTTTTTTTTTTTTTTTTTTTTTTTTTTTTTTTTTTTTTTTTTTTTTTTTTTTTTTTTTTTTTTTTTTTTTTTTTTTTTTTTTTTTTTTTTTTTTGGTCAGCACCATGCTGGCACCATCACAGTAGATTTTTAGTATACTTTTAAATCAGGGATTGTGATAGCTCCTGTCTTTCCTTCGTTGCCCTAGACTGCTTTTGTTATTTTAGGTCTCTTTTGCTTCTGGATGAATTTTAGGAATGTTTCCTCTAGATCTGTTAGGAACACTAATGGTATTTTAATTGGGATTGCATAGAATTTATATAACAATTTTGAGAGTACGGGCATTTTCATAATGTCAATTTTTCATGTCCAGGAGCAAGGAACATCTTTCCATTTCCTAAAATCCTCTTCAACCTCTTTTCTCAGAGGACTGTAATTCTAACTATATAAATCTTTTACTTCCTTGTGGCATTGATTCTTAAATATTTCTTTTCATTTTCTTAATTTTATTGGGAAAGGTGTGGTTACCCTGATTTCTGTTTCAGTGCATTCGCCAATTGTGTACAGAAATGCTATTGAATTTTGAATATTGGCTTGTATTCTGATACACGACAGAATTTGGTTACTAAATTTACTAGTCCCACTGGAGGATTTAGGGTCTTCTATGTAAAGTATCATGTCATCAGCAAACAATGATAATTTAACGTCTTTCTTTCCAATCACTATTCCTCTTATTTCTCTCTCTTGTCTAATTGCTCCTGCTAATGCCTCCAGAACTATCTTCAATAGAACTGATGACAGTGGGCTTCTTGCCTTGTTCCTGATTTTAAAGTGAAAGCTTTTGAGTTTTGTCCATTTAGTATGATGTTGGGTGTTGGCCTGTCGTGGATAGCTTTTATCAAGTTGAGGTAAAGGTCAGCTCTTCTAATTTTCTTTAGCATTCTTAACATGAATGAGGCTTGGACTTTGGCAAAGATTTTTCTACATCTATTGAGATGATCATTTGATTTTTGTCTTTGCCTCTGTAGATGGGTTGTATTACATTTATGGATTTGCATATATTGAATCATTCTTGCATTCCTGGATAAATCCCACATGGTTGCGGGGTACAATCTTCTTAATGATTTGCCACATTTTATTTGCTAGTATTTTATTGAGGAATTTTGCATCTATGTTTATTAGAGAGATTGGCATCTAGTTCTTTTTTTTTGTTTGCTTCTTTCTCTGGTTTTGCTGTTAGGGTAATCTTTGCCTTCCAGAATACGTTTAGGAGAATTCCTTCCCCTTCAGTTTCACTAAAGTGTTTGAGAACAGTTGGCATTAAATTATTTATAAAATTCTTGAAGAATTCAGCAGTGAATCAATCAGGACATGAGATTTCCTTTGTTGGTAGTTGTTTTCTTATTACATTTTCAGTATCATTCACTGTCATTGGGTTATTCACAATTTTTAAATTTTATTGATTCAGTTTTGTTAATTCATACATATCTGGGAATCTGTCCATCTATTCTGTGTTTTCCATCCTGTGAGAGTAAAGATTTTGAAAGTAGATATTAATGATCTTCCAATTACTACATGATCTTAGTGATTTTACTCTTTTTATCCCTTATTGTATGAAATTAAATATATTTTCTTTCCTTTTTGGATAAGGGGTTTATCACTTTTTGGCTGGGGCTTATAAATTTTATTTATTCTTTTAAGGAACCAACTCTTGGAATTATTAATTCTTTGTATTGCTTTCTTCATCTCCATTGCATTCATTTCTGCTCTAATCTTTATACTTCATACCTTCTTTGGACTTTGGGCTTGATGCACTCTTTATTTTCTTGGAGCTTAGAGTGCAACATAAGACGTCTATTTGTCCTCTTTCTGTTATCTTGACATGAGAATTTAGCATTATAAATTTCCTTCTTTCATTATATCCCACAGGTTCCATTAAGTTGTATCTGTCTTTTATTTTGGTTATAAATATTGTTTAATTTCTTCTCTATTTCATCAGTAATGCTCTGATTGTTCAGGAGGGTGATATTTAACATTCAAATTTATTTAAAGAATTTGGAGGATCTCTCTTGTCAATAATTTGCAGTTTCCTTGCATTATGTTCAGTTAACATGCATGGAATAATTTTGATTTCTTTGCATTTATGTAAGCATGCTTTATGTGACAGTACAGAATCTATTTTGAAGAACAACCCATGTGCAGCTGAGAAGAAGGTACATTCTGATGATCTTCAGTAGAACAATTTGTGGCAGTCTATAAAATTTATTTCAACACAAATTTGGTTCAGCTCTATGACCTCTTTGCTGAATGCAGGAATAAAGGAGTTGTTATCACTCCCCGAACTCCAAGCAATGTAGACAGAGAAATTGGGGGAGGAACAGGGAATGGTGCTTAGCACTTAGCTATCAAAAACAGTTCTAGGTGTGTAAGGTGAAACTAGATCTCAAGTGGAGCTCCACAGGCACCACCCCAGAGTAATATCTATAGATTAAACTATTGGAAGGACATGAGCCATGAAGCCCACTGCTTCTGTCAGCCCTCTCTCAGACTTAGGCAGCAGTGGAGAGAACAAGACTCCACATGTTAAATAAATAGGTGGTAAGGACGACACAGGAATATGTTTTAGAGGTCACTGCTGGGCCAAATGCAGCAGGATTAAACACCAGGCAGGAAGCACAATTTGTGTTGATAGGGTAGAGCTCAGAGACTGCACCTTTAGATCTGAAATGGCATTAGGTGGAGAAGTGCACATCACTCGGCGGACTCCAGGTTCTGCCTGAGTTACAGTCAGGATTTTCACAGGCTTCGGGTATCCCCACAAGTGCACACTGCTCAGGTCCCTGCAGCTGTGAGTTTTAGGTGGGAACAAGCTTATCATCAGCCTTGGTGGCCAAGGACATGTGTGGCACCTTAAGGTAGCAAAGCTGTCTCCAGGCCAATACTCCCAGAAGCAGGCTCTGGACCTGTTCCAGTATCAGACACAGATGCTTGACCACAGCAGGATGGACTTGTACTATGGCCTGCATCAGGGTGAACTGTGGTGTTGGCATGTTTGACTTACACTGGTGAGGCCCAGAAGTGACCCAGGTTAATGTTAGTCTGGGTGTGGAAGGAACAACACTACCTCCACCTGGGGAAGGACAGTGTGGAGCCAGACTCCTTTCACCGAGTCTAAGCAAGGGTAGTTACCTCAGTACTCTGCTTGAGAACTCAGGGCTGGGCTAGAAAACCCTAATGAGGACAGATCCTAATGACCTCTGTCTCTAGGCCAGTGCCTGCAGACACATCTCTGCAATAGCCCTTGTGTCAGCAGGGTCTTGCTGCTACAGTCTATCAAACTGTTCTACCAGGCATCACCTGGAACTGGTTGCAGCAGCCCTGGACCACAAATCCACCACATCCCTTGGAAGTGGCCACCTCGGATCTGCTAAATGCTGGGTGACTTGCATCTGTGAGACCCAGAAGTGACCCAGGTTAATATTAGCCGAGGGGCAGGACCTGGGATGACCTCTAGTCATGGCAAGCTTTGGGCTCAGCTTTCTTTTCTCTGAGACTACTCCCTGCCTTCTCTCCCATTCTCTTTTCTCACCATTATAGAGCACATACAAACACACACACACACACACACACACACACACACACACACACACATTTCCCAAGAGGTTGATTTCATTTCCACCATCATTTCTAATGGTAGTACTCTTCCCTCAGTACCCCAGTGGACATTTCTGGACTTTGTGGATATCCCTGAGGCTTATGACCTATGGTTACTGGCTGCCCAGGTCACTGCTAGAGGTGGTGCAGTCCCCATCCTGTGCTGGCCCCCTCCCTTTCTTTGGTTTTCCAGAGCTGGTCAGTACTCTGGAGGATGCATTTCTCTTTGAATTACCCTGAAGGGTCTTTGTGCCTTCCTAGATTTCTTGATCACCTAGAAGGACGCGAAGGGATCACAGGAGTGAACTGCTTTGGAGAAGGATGATGAGAGATGAAAATGCACTTCAGGGGAAGGGGTTAAGTCTGAGGAAAAGGTACGAGTCTCCAGGTGTGACAAGGGGAAGGAGGGACAGGAGCTGGGAGGACCTGCTCACCTTGCCCTGGGAGGCTGATGATGTAGGGCCTCTTCCCTTTTCCAGCACAAGGGTACTTGGGCCTCCTTGCTCCATAGCTGCTCTTGGTGCTGGTGTGTGGGTCTTGGGGGTCAGGGAGCCCTCCTCTCCTCTCCCACCAAGGTGCTCATACCTGCTTGCTTACTATCTGTGCTGAACTCTGGTGATATGATTCCAGGCCGTGACGGAGCCCTTCTCTCATGAGAATGACTGGTCCCGCTTGCTCACTATCTGCCTTAGGTACCACTACTTTTTTGTGTCTTTCTCACATTGTGTCTTCCAGTGGCCTTGACCTCCCTTTATATTCCTTTCGGTAGGATGACCACACCTTGGGCTGTTTGGTCATGAAGCCACTAGCTAATAGCAGCTATCCAGCGAGGGGCTTAAACACCACATCCCTACAGCGGAAAGGAGGGAGGTATGAGGAGCCCAACTTGTGCAGTGGAGAAGGGAGAGATCTGTGCAGCATTCCCAGGAATCTGCCTTCCACTGATCATCCACTCCTCTTACCTCCCTAAGCTTAGTACAGTGCATCAGGCAGCAGGCCCAGGGTGGTTCCTCCACACTCTTCCCAACGACAGCTCTTTCACGGTCGCCTGCTCTTCCTTCCACGTCTCCACCAATACCTGCTGTGGCTCCCAACCACCCCACCCCACTCCCGCCAACATAGAGGATCTGAAATGTTCTGCATGCTTCCCTCTAAATGTCCAAATATAGACCTTTTAAGGAGGCTCTTAATCGATGAGTCACATGGTGGGGTCTCAACAGGAGGATCTCATTGGATTGGATCAACGTTCAGTATCCCTTGAACTTCCACCCTCACATTTCCATCAGTGGTAGGAAGATTCCCCCTTAAGCTCTTCTCCCATCCTTTCTGCTGTTCC
>PVKN010009693.1:0-23469 GCA_004027915.1 Capromys pilorides
GTTGTCTTAGATTACTTGTCAAATGGCCAATTTGAAACTATGTTATTGGCTTTTTTTTTTTTAAACTTAGTGCATTAAGTTTGATACTTGTATAACAAAGAATTTTTTTTTTTTTAATCTTTTTGAGACAGGGTCTCAATATGCAGTTCAGGTTGGCCTTGAACTCACTTTTATAACCTAGGCTTGTCTCGAAATTGCAGACATTCTCCTGCCTCAGCCTTCCAAGTGCTGGCATTACAGGTGTGCACTACCATGCCCAGCCTATACCAAAGAAATTTACCATTAGAATATATGTTTCTTAATTCAAACAGTAAAATAAGCTTAGATATGTTTATTATAGTTTAAGGATGATTTGTGGGGATGGTAGTAAAAAAAAATCAAAACTGAGATACTTTTTATATTCTAATATTTGAGAATTATAACACAGGCACTGGCCTCATTCTCTTCTTTCCCAAAGCCCTGTGCCTCCTGGCATGTCTGAAGCTCGTAACAGATACTTGTAGAACGAACTGATGCATCCAGAAAGGAAGTGGTTTACATTTCCATTTGTTTGAAGCACCAGAATTTTTATTAAAGCTACTTTTACTTTTTACAGAAGTAAAAAATATTGAGAAAAATACAAAAGGTTTGTTCTTCCCATCCTGGAGTAAATGCTGCCTTTGAGGCACTGAGGATGCAAGGTCAGGGAACACTGTGACCTCAGAACCTACACAAAGGTGGCCTGTTTTCTTCGTCGTCTTCTTTCTCTTCACTGGTTTTATGAGCTGGTGCCAGCCGAGTTTAGATGGTGTGCGCTTCACACTTGAACGAAGCCTTCCTTGCCCTCAGTTCTGGGAGCTCCACTCTGCTGCCTCCATCTGCTGCTACTGATAAATGCTCATATTTTAAATATATTACAATCAGCACATTCCCAAAGTGGTTTGCTGGCCCTATCCAGTAAACAGCCTCTCTGGCACAGAGCCACTTCTTGGGGAAAAAGACTTTGGGTGGAGAGAAGACTTACTTCCCAGTGAAAAGAGATAAAGGAGGAGGGAGACAGCTGGGAAAAGCTCCTATCAAAGACCAGAGCTGTGTCCTGCCGATAGAGGCTACAGGGATCCACATACGGCTTGGGGAGTCTTGAAAGAGGGTGAGAATGTCTGAAGTGTGTCCGTGCAGAGTATAGAGTGGAAGTGAAGCTCACACTGCTCTGCTTTTCTCTGAAATTGAATTGAAATTTCTCAGCCTGATTGGCTAATAATGCTTCATTATGAAGAACCTGTGAGAAGCCAAGACCCGCAGGAGTTGGCCTCCGGTCCTCAAGCCTCCTCCGGCACATGCATTGCCGCTCTTCCAAGTCCTCCTGCTAATTTCAGCTGGAAGTCACCTCCCTTTCTGTGTTTCTTCCTTCCAACAATTAGTCAGCCTAGTCACCAACTGCATTCAGGGAAAATGGAGTGATGCAGTGTGGAAGGTCTCCCTGAAGAACGTCCTCAGAGTAGAAGCTTCTGGGGTAGCCATTACTCCCTCAGTTTGGGTTCACAGAATATTAGAGCTGGGAGGAAAGTTATGGAGCAGCTATTCCAATTCCTTTATCCTAAAGTAATCTTGAATGTTCATGGCCAAACTGATTCCTGATACCCCTCACCTTACATGTCTCCTTCTCGTTTTCTTCCTTTTATTAGTGATGACTCCACTCCAGTAGTTACTCAGGATCAAAAATTGTGACATTATCCTTAACTCTTGGTTTCTTTGATGCTGTACATCCGCTCGGACAGCAAATCCTACCAGCTGTACCTTTAGAGTACAGTGCGGGCCTAGCTCCTCTTCTCACCCCCTCTGCTACAGCTCTGTCCGAGGCATTTTCGTGGCTCCTCTGGATCGCTACAGTGGCCTGAGGAGCAGAACAGGACAAACCACACTAGCCACCTCATTGGACAAGTGCTGTTTCACTGGGACACAATGATACTCAGTAGGTGACCTGGTCTATGGCTGTTTTCTTACTATGACATAAGAGTCAGCTTACTGTAATAGAGCTCTCTTAGCCTGAAAAAAATATTTTCTATCTTTAACTATTTACACAAAAAAGTTGTTAATCTGTGCACTCACCCATTAAATGATAGATTGGATAACATCGCTGATTGCCTCAAAACCCCCTCACTTGGGGTAAAAGTTAAACTCAGTGAAGGCCCTGCATGAGCTGGAGTCCACATGGCCTCTCTGACCTCACCAACTAATATTCCTCTCCTGGTGGGCTGTTATGTGACCATGTTGAGTGCTTCCTGTCCCTGCTGCTCCTCAGGTAACCCAGGCCTGTAATTGATGCAAGACCTTGCTTTCTTCTGTCCCTTCCACCTGAGAGGACTTCTGTAGTGACAACTGCCTAGGTTGCTAACTCCATAGTTTATTCAAATATCACCTTCTAAAGACATCACACTGAAAACCTTACCTAAAATGGCAGCCCCTGTTTCTCGTTTTTATCCATAAAATCTATCATCATTTATTGTACCTTCCTCTTTTATTTGTATCTGTGATCTCTCTTCACCTCCCCACTAAAATGCAAGCTCTGTGAGGGCAAGAGTTTTGCCTGTTTTGTTTTTGTTTAGCTTTTTTTTTTGTAGGAGTGGGGTTCGAACTCATGACCTTGTACTTGCCAGGAAGGCGCTTGTGCCACAGAGCTGTCTTCCTAGCCCCCTGGGTTTTTTTTTTTTTTTTTTTTTTTGTCTGTTTTGAGACAGGGTCTCTATGCAGTTCAGGCTGGCCTAGAACTCTCTTTTGTAGCCCAGGCTGGTCTTGAACTCACACCGATCCTCCTGCCTTAGCCTCCCAAGTGCTGGGATTACAGGCATGCACCACCACTCTGGCTTGCTTTGTTTTCTTGAGTCATCTGAAACACCTGGCTTAGTCAGCTTTCCATTTCTGTGACAAACTACCTGAGAAATCCTTTTAAAGGAGGAAAAATTTAATTGGGCTCCCGGCTTCAAAGGTTTTAGTTCATAGCCACTTAGAGCACCACGGGGGTGGGGCTATGGTAGAGGCTTCATGGTGTGTCTACCATGCTGCTAACTTCCTGGTGGCCAAGAAATGGAGAAAAGGAGAAGAGGGAGGGCTGGGAAGGGAGACCTTTCAGGTGTATTCTCCTAGCGACAGCTTCCTCAGATAAGGCCCCATCTCCTAAACTTTGTGGCAACCCCCAAAGAGTCCACCTCGGAGCACTGATGCATTGGAGACTCCACATATGAGCTTTGGGGAACATTTTGAGTTTGGGTCATAACGTTAGGCATGCTCTAGGTGTTTTATAAATGAACTGGCTTTGGGAAGCAGTGTTGTAATAGCATAGGTCAAATGTGACTTAGCTGGGCTTTTTATGACTAATCTTGCCCTGAGAGCCACTAGGAATTCCAGGCAGAAATAGCTTTGTGAAAGCATTTCACTGTCCCCTTTCCTGCTTCTCTTTGTTCTTGTTACTGCTTACTTTTTAAAGTGTCTCATGCTGTACTCCGAGTCTGTGGTATTAGTGTGCATAGTGTTTCAGAACTTACTCTTTGCTTTCCACCTGTCATTATTAAAACATATCTCCTTGGCTTCTATTACCCAAAGACCCTGGTACATTCTCTTCTAAGCCGATAAACTCATTAAAACCCAGATATTAATGAATAATAATGTCTCTACCTCTGGAAAATAATTTGCATTTAAACAACTTTCAATGTCTGAATGCAAAGAGGTCAGAGGCATGGGAATCCTCACTGCAACAGTAGGTATGAGCCAGCTTGGGTCCACAGAAAGGCCTGGAGGGAAAATCAAATCATAGCCAATGGGGGCCTGTCCACTCAGCCTCTGCAGGGTGAGTCCAGCCGCACCCCTCAGAGCACACAGCTCCACATGGTTTCAATTAGAGGCATCTTAGCTTGTACAGAAATAAGCCTGTCACTTGTGATATGTGTGCACACTTATATATGTTACCATTGATGCCTTCTCTTAGTGCTTTGCTAACTTCCTAGCAAAGCACTGAGGCATGAGACTCAGCTCTCAAAAGGACAGACTCGGTGCAGCGGGCTCAGATATTTGGGGCATAAACCACAAGTGTATTCTTTACTGGGGCTGTAGTGAAGCACAGCATACAATGGGAGTTTACAGATGGTGAGGAGGAAATGGCTGAGAAGTGAAACTTTTCACTCAAAATGGACAAAAACATAATTCTTGACACAAGACTGTGTTATACAGAGACAAAACTAACACAATCATGCACAGGACCAATGTGGAGAAATTGCTCCATTAGTACGTCTGTTGGAAGGCAGCTATGCTAACCACTATACCACCAATGCCTCCTAGTACGTCTGTTGGATCTGTCCAGGGCAAACCTGTTCTGTTCCCAGAAGGCAGAGCACTGGTACATGCCCTGTGCAGAATGCCGCTGGTCTTTCCAGGCTGGAGCAGGTAGGGCTGAGCCCTTAGCCTCATCTATCAGAACCAACTCCAGGGGTCCCAGCAGTTGTGCTGTCAAAAGTGGATGAATTTTCTCCTGAATTGTGACTGAGTCTGTCTCCTTTCTCCACCATTCTACACACTGCCATGTAGGCCCCTCTGAGTTTCCTACCAAGTGGAAAGGTAGGATCTGCAGCTCCTCCAGGGTACCCCTGGTTTTGTTTACTCCATTCTCTGGACACAAAGACATATAGTGTAACTATATAGAGGCTTTCCACATTTTATCACAATGACATCTTCTACAGAGAAACTCAAATTGATTGACACATATTTCAGATGCTCAGTAACTCCCCACCCCTGTGAAGGACTGAATCCATGGCCTTCATACTGAGCTACGTTGTCAACCTTTCATTAAATTTATTTTGAAACAGAGTCTTGTTAAACACTAAGTAGTCCAGAATGGACATCAACTTGTGATCCTTCTACCTCAATGTGCTAGTGATACAGGGAACCTCCAAATGATATGGAGAAAAAATGAAATCCCTGACCTGAAAGGTACTTGGGATGAGTACATTCTCTAAAACCAAAGAATGAATTTTAGGAACAAATGGAGGTTATGAGCAGAATATATTTATTGGAGGAAAGAAAGCTTCTGTTCAAGAAAGGCACAGAAGGGGGCCCCCTAGAGGGTGGTTCCCAGGAAGTTGACTCTTTCAGGGACTTTTACGGTGTAAAACTATGTGGTGAGGTGGGTCTAAGGTAGTGGAGCACATGGGAACTCACTTAGGTGGGCATGAGGTGGGACAAAACTATGGTCAACCAATGAGGTCACAAGCATGGCTCAGGTAAAATTAATTAAATCCACTGCCAAATGGGGAAGCCAGTCACCTAACAATCAGGCATAAATACAGGACAGCATCTCTTCCTGTTGGGGGTTGGGTTAGTGACTCATTTGGACTCTTTCAAGGTGATTGATACCTATTAAGAATATCAATCCCTGATGCTCATCCCTAGGTAAGTATGTGGCTGCATTTGTTTCCTCTTTTATCTTGAGGTATGGCCCATATGGGAGTGTTTGTCTCTTCCAAGTTGCAAAGTCACCTTGTCTTCCATATTGTCTCCTTGAGGGCCTGGCCCTGTCTCACTGCCTATAATATTTCTATCAAATTCAGCTGCCCACAACAGTAGGATCACAGATATGCTGATGGACATACCAAGAGGCATTTTCATCAACTGCAGTGAGTTTAGTTTCTCAAGCTGTTTCTAACTCACTAACTGGAGAGCTAAAGAGTCCTCAAGCTACTTGGAAGCCCACATTCATTTCTGCCAGAGCAGAGGTGGAATGTGTGTCCTTTATCTTGGGGGTGGTGGAGACCTTGCTGTCCACAGGACAGGTTTCTGTCTCCTGTGTGCTGCTGCCACTTGACTGGCACTTGTGATCTGCAGCTAACAGCAAACATCAACAGGACAGTGGCATCTGGAGGCCTGAAGATGGTACGCTGAACCATAGGGGACTCTTTCCCACTGAGATAAAGGAAGCAAGAGAGCAGATGACATTACCAGGATGGACCCTCTTGGGGCAGGCCACCTGCCATCTGAGCTCAGGCCCGACGTGAGAGCTTTCAAACATCAGTGTGCTCTGGGAAGCCTCTCTGACACAGAGACCACTTGGTCCTGCCTGAAGGTCAGGTTCCAGGTGAGTTGGAGGAGGGCCCAAGAATGTGCCTGTCTAGTAAGTGTTCAGGTCTTGTGGCTGCTGCAGATCCAGGGACCACTCTTTTGCAGCCACCACTCTGGGTTCAGGTTCTGCCTAGCTTGTTCCTTCGCTCCTGGTACTGTGCTTCACACAACTGAGCCTGGGGAAGAGAAGATGGAAATCGCATGCTCTACAGCAGCATGCAGTGGCCAAATCTAGGCTACCACTGAGGACAGAGAAGCCAGCTTAGAAGGACATGAAGGCTGAGGAGATAGCTCAGTAGAATAAGCTTACCTGACAAGCACAAGGTCCTGAGTTCAATCCGTGGTATTGCATCAAAATAAATAAATAAATAAAATAAAAACTAAAAGGTGATGCGTCCAGATAGCCTTCCCCACAGATCCCAATGTTCTGCCTTTCTCACTGGACACTGCAATTCTCCTTCATCCACTTGGTTCATAAAGCCCACCTGTGGAGAGAGGGAGTGCAGTGACCCAACCCATAGAAACCTGACCAGAGGTAGAGGAGAGGTGATTGGCAGAGGCACTTGGGATCCTGGAGCATCATAAACAGTGCTCATGAGGAGCAGTTTCTCCAGAGCTTTTGTGCAAGTGACCACTGCAGGGCAGGGCCGGGCACACCTAAAGAGCCATCGTGTGGACAGACAACAAAGCTTTCTCAGCAGACATTTCTGACTATCCCTAGTAGGGAACTCACCCGAAACTACAGAAGAGACTCAGTCCAGAATGCAGACAGCTACTCTGCAGCTAATTTCAAAGAGCACCATGCGCTCCACTAGAAAACATGCCCCTCTAAAGCTAGAAAAGGCAGTCTTTAAAGATCTGATTCTCTCTATGCCTTCCCCCCAAAGAGGAACTCCAGTGCACTGAAATGGTGCCAGTAGAAAGAGATTAGGAGGAGCAGTGAGCCTGCAGAGGATTTCAGGCCAATTGGAGAGTTGTTTGCTAATCTGAGGGAGGAAGCAGGGAGGGGCTGGGCTGCCGGGTGTGTCTCTGCAAGTCCTGGCTGTGGTTAAACAGTGTAGGTAGCATCTGTCAGGATTTGCGACACCTCTCTTTCTATTCTTGCTGTGTTTCCTTTGCAGGTCAGCTGGAGCTCTCTTCTGCTTTACCCTCATGCTAAGACCCAGAGAGAAAACTGATCTTGTCTGAGCTTTGCTGACTGTCAAGGCAAAGGGAAAACTAAAGAGGCAAATTTCATGCTGGGTTTTAAAGCTTTTGCCCAGAAGTAACACATGTCACTGACTACTGTGATTTACACAGGATTCCTCCAAAATTAATATCTACCCAGAGCCTCAATGTGTTATTTGGAAGTAGTGTCTTTGCAAGTGTATGTAGTTCAAGACCTGAGAGTGGTATTATTCTAGATTTAGGGTAGCCCTCAAATCGAATGCTTACTAGCTTTATATAGGAGGAACAGTGCACAGTGACAGAAAAGATCCTGTGCAGACAGAGGCAGAGCCTGGCATGATGAGCTCTCATCGAAGAGCACCAAGGTTGCCAGGATTCAGAGAAGCCAGGAAGAAGCAAGGATGCTTCTCCTGCTGTCAGAGGGAGCAGGATCCTGTTGACACCTTGATTTCAGACTTGCAGACTCCAGGTCTGTGCCTGAAGTAAGCCTCTCTTGAAGTTTAAGCCTCACATTTGTGATGAGTATTTCAGCAGGACTTAGAAACTAAAATGCTGGCCAAAGCAGGCCCAATTTCTATGGGGTAGGTGGTCCCAGGGGCTGGGTGCTCTCGCTAAGACTTACACTCTATCTGTCCATCCTCTGCTGTGGGCATGCAAAGGAAAACTGCAAGAACTGTATGAACAGAAACTCCTTTCCCTCTGGATTTTGCATGAGATTTCCCAGCAAGGGCAGTTGGGGGAAGAAGTAAGGAGTCAGATCTTGCCTTTGCCACCTTTTTCCCACCTTAATGGTAGTGACTCTGAAGATCCCCGCTCCTGCCAGGAAGACCCTCTTGAAATATCTCATTTTTCCAGGGATTCTGGCGACCAT
The DNA here is from genome assembly GCA_004027915.1 of Capromys pilorides. NCBI lineage: Eukaryota > Metazoa > Chordata > Mammalia > Rodentia > Capromyidae > Capromys > Capromys pilorides. The sequence continues at coordinate 8,123 of PVKN010009693.1, forward strand.
TTTCTCCCCACACCCCAGACCCCACACCCTCACACCCCACGTCCCTCCTATGGTGCAAAGCTGTTATCAGGTAAGATATTTCACTCATTCCTTCTTGTTTCCCATACCCCTACCTTCAGCCTTGCAGTAGCCATTGTATTAATCTCCCTGCTGTAACTTCACTAGAGCACGCTGTGTGATTTCTGCTGGGACACAGAGGACACACATGTCATGTACCTAGGGGGACAGCTGGTGATGTTTGGTGGACAGTGACGACCTTGCTAAATTGAGAAGCAGCAGCAGTGAGACACAGCGAGAACTACAGATCACCGGCTTGGCTTCCACTCTGCCCGCTGTGGCAGAGGAATGAGTGTGGGCTGTGAAGAGGGCCCGAAACTCCAGCTGCACCACTGATTGGCTGTGATGTAGATTGCAGTTGCTCCTCAGGTGGATGGTTGTAACAATGCTCTCCTGATCGGGCTACTGTATGGATTAAGAGGGATAAATATAAACATCACTTAACTGTAGTGGGCAAATAACGGCCCCCAAGAAATCCAAGCCTGAATTCCCAGAAACACGTGAATGTTGCTTTTCATGGCAAAAGACGAAGTGGGATTGTAATTGTGATTATAGACTTTAGGATAGGGAGATTATCCTGGATTACCAAGTGGACCCCATCCAATCACTCGAGTGCTTAGAAAGAAAACAGGAAGATTCAATTGCTAGCCCTAGAGATTAGAGATATGGCAGAAGAGGAGAGACTGAGAAGATAAGTCTTTCAAAGGGTTTAATATACTATCACAAGTTCTGAGACATTCAGAAGCTATACAAAATGATGCAAAAAAAAAAAAAAAAAATCCTTCTAGACACTGAGATGCCCTGATTACAGCCAGAAAGGACACAGAGATCCCAGTCCTATATACACTGAGCTCTGTCAATCTTCTGGGTAAAGCTGGAAATGGATTCTCTCCTTGAGGCTTTAGAAGAGAGACAGCCCAGCCAATGAATTGATTCCAGGATTGTGAGTCTTAAGCAGGGAAAGTGGCTGGGCCCACTGGATTTCTGACCCACAGAACTGAGATAATAAATGTGTGTTATTTAAAGGCACTACATTTAGGGTAATTTCTTATAGAAATGGTGGAAAATAACTATAATTGCACAGTGAGTCTTGGTGCATAGTATGCTCCTGTCACATACATGTTATCTGCTCTGGAACTACACAGTTAGGCAAGACACAAGGGGCCTCCCTGCAACCCCAAACACCAACCACTCTCAATGAAACGCGCCTGCTGTAAATTTATACCTCCTCTGTATACAGCTTTTCTTAGTGCTTTCAAGCTGCTGTGGATATGGTCTCCACATGAGTAGCCCCAGGAGCTGCAGCAAAGGAGGAGTGGAAAGTGTCATATATCTCCCTGGCTGAGGCGAACGCATCCTGTTACTTATTGGATATACAGAGGAAGGTTCACAAGAAATCAGATTTCTACCTCTATACCAGAATATCCCTTGCCTAAAAATCTTAGTTCTACCACCCTCCCGCCTTAAATATAGTATTTGCCCCAAATTGAAGTCCATCACTTATGGTGAGAAACTTCATTTGTGTGACCCGAAGCCAAATCCATCTCTGCTTGACCATCCTTATCCGCACAGCACAAGCATTTGTAGCTCCATTGCTTTAAGGACTGAGGCTTCTATACTTTTACACATCTAGCAGAGGTTAGAACACCACCTCAGGACCCTGGGCTCTGCCCCAGGCACGACGGACAGGGGCAGCCCCTCAGTGTCCTCACCAGTAAGCACGCAGATGAATAAGCATGAAGAGGTATTCCCTGTGCACAGACATGTACAGCTAGCTAGAGTCAAGACTGGTTGTCCTTCCTCAATGTAGGGTGCCTCTTCAAGCACTTCTGGGGCACTGCTCAAGCCATGTACTCTCTGTTAACTTCTGATAAGTTAGTTAACTTTCTGAGTCTTCACTTTATCTCTCATAAAGAACAATAATTAAAGTAATAGAAATGCACTCCTCCTCTTTTCTTTCTAAGCACTAGAGAGATCGAATGATGTCCACTTGGTAATCCAGGATAATCTCCCTATCCTAAAGCTTATAATCACAATTAACATCCCACTGCCTCTTTTTGCCATGAAAAGTAACATTCAGATTGTTTTGAGAACCATTTTTGTTGTCCTTCTAGGAGATTCATCTTGCCCTATAAGGTGATAGGGCTAGTATGTATTGCCTGTTTATTTTATGTGATGACTAACTTGATTGGCTTGAGAGATACTAGGAGCTTAGGAAAACACATTTCTGGGTGTCTCTGGGTGGGTCTTGGGGCCTGTCTTTAGGGGCTGTGTCTGGCTCCTTTCCCTCTGGCTGTTTCCATTCTCTACTTCCTGGCCTCCATGAGTGGAGCAGCTTTCTTCCACCAAGCACTTCTACCACAATGCTTCTGCCTTGGACTCAGCCAACCATGAAATGAAATCCTTGAAATTGTGAGCTAAAATAAACCTCTCCTTTAAGAAGTAGGTAGCAGCTATTCTGTCCCAGAAATGAAAAGCTAACCAATACTCTGTGCATCAGGCACTCCTGTATGCTACCGCAAAAGTGTGAACTTTTTAAATTTGTAGGGCACTGTAAAGAGTGCATTTCTATTACTTTAATTATTCTTTCTTTACAAGAGATGAAGTGAAGACACAGAAAGTTAACTAACTTATCAGAAGTTAACAGAGAGTAAATGGCTTGAGCAGTAACTCAACCTAGCTGAAATGACCATATTCTACACTGTAATTTCTTGTGATTGATACCAAAACACTAAAGCCTTCACCAGGCCCTATGGTAGGCATTGATGAATATTAGTTGCTGATGGCCCTGGATTAAAGGATATCTAAAAAACAGGTAAAGCATTATTTCTGAGTGTGTCTGAGATACTGTTTCCAGAGGAGACTGGTGTGTGAGTCTCTGGATTGAATGGGCATCACACCAGTAGCTAGAGACCCAGCTAGAGCAAAAAGGTAGAAGAAAGGTAAAGTGACCCCCTTCTCTGCTGGCCCTGGATACCCTTTTCCTATACCTGGCTATCAGCACTTTGCACACTGGAACTGGCACCAGGCTTCCCCTGTATTCTTGGCTCTTTGGCCTCTACAGCATTGGCTTCCCTGGTCTGAGACCTTCAGACTTAGACAGCTACACTCCCAATTTCTCTGGGGATCCATGAGGCAGGGAATCTCTCCTGGGACTTAGCCTCTGTAACTGCATGGGCCAATTCCCCTAATAAATTCCTCTCACATATCTATCTGTATCTCTGTACCCATCTACCTATCTGCAGATGATTCTATAAGCCCTTTGGCTCCTACATTCATAGATTCAATGACTGCATCTTTAAATTTTTTTTTTTTAGAAAAAAATTGTCAGTGTTGAACATGTAGATTTTTTCTGCCTTTATTTTCTAAACATTTCATCATTCATATTATTACATTATATAAGATATTATAATCTAGCAATCGATTGAAGTACACAAGCGAATTTATTGACTAGCCACAAATTTTGGTAACCATAAGCGTGCTGGAACTAATTTTCCACAAATTGAGGGATGAGTTCTATATCTCTGGAGATCTCTAATACAGAGATTCATATTCAGCACAAAATTCATCTTATGAGTTAATTTGACATCTGAAAGTGGAATATTCCAGATGTGGAATAATTCCTATTGCTGTGCAAAGAGCCTGGCCATGGACCAGAAGTTATCATGGATCACAATGGCCAGAGTGTTAAAAATATAATCATCATCAGGGTAAAAAAAAAAAAAAAATCTAACACTAAGAAGAAAGAAAATATTCATAAACTGTAACCAGCTGCTATCTGGTAAGTCACATATAGCAATGCAATGATGCTAAGGAACTATTATGTGAGACAAACTCAAGAGGTAGTTCAGTCATCCCTGTGAGGTAGGAAATAGACTTAGTTTTGCACCGAAGATAAAATAGATACTGCTGGGTCAGAACGTGTGGGAAGAATTGGTCCTGAGTTAAGAAGGCAGATTGTGGGCATTTCACTGGCTCTGGAGTCAGGTCGACTTAAAAAAAAGGAAAGGGTTACAAAGGCAAGGGAGAGAGATAGAAAGGAGAGAGAAAAAAAGTGTGTGTGGGGGGCAGCATCTAACCATGGGCAAAAGGTTTGTGGTGCCTCTTTCCCTTTGTTGCCTCAGCTCTAAAATGGAGATCATGACACTTGCCCTGCCCAAGGGTCTTAGGCAGGTTCACTTAGGTGGTACATTGTTTACCACCTATGTTCAACACATTCTAATATTCACTATCCTTGCACTTTCTACCCAAGAAATGTACTACACAAAAGTAAGATGAATTCAAAGTTCAAATAAAACTGCTTGAAAAAATATGACAAGGGCTCTTTTTAAGGAGAAAGGAACTTCTTATACCTTCAAACTACATAGCTTGGCATAGACTGTCGCTTCTGGAATAGGCCCCCTCTTGCTTCTGTACTACCCTTTCACCCCACCATGTCTCAACTAGAGCCCCAGCAGCAGAGGTGCTCATCCGGGTGGTCCCTTACTGGCCTGACCTGAGCCTATGCCATTTTCTGCAAAAAGGGACATGAACCAGAGGGTCTCAGTAGTTCAGGGTGAAACTCAGTGAACAACAGAGCATCCCCGGATCTCTACCTCTGAAGGCTGGGGACAGTCCTTTCCAGTCACTCTTCAGCGTTAGGGGGTTGGTCGGTTCCAGGGACAGCTGACAGCCTTATTTAGCCAACCAGCTGCTCTGAGATACACAGTGTCCCCAAAGCTCAGTCTGGTGGATGATTCTTTTGTATCCGTGTAAGCAGCAGTTGGAGAATTGATCAGCTCCTTTGATAGCCTCAGGGTGTCAAGGCTGCCTTTCAGATGCTGACCACAGTTATGAACCATTGTTTTAGGAATGTCTGTTAGGCTATTACGTTTTTTTCTTTTCAGTCATTCAGAACGAAAACTTTGCTTAAGTCACATCAGCATATTTATTAAACTGTTTGCTCTGTTTAAGGAAGGGTCTTGGAATAAGGAATATTTAAATGGCCCTCTGATTTTTACAGAAGTGGTAAGACTGGGCAGAAAAAGGCTCACACAAATATACAAAGAAAGTTACAGTGTATAACACTTTGCTTCGCTGTTGTAGAGAAAGGCGATTTTACTTCTTGAATTTTATTCCTGTGGTAATGGATGCTTGGAAGAATATGCGCAGGGTAGAGGATATGGAGAAGGGATATCGTGCTGGGAAATTGTTGCCTGCTCCAGTAGAACAACAACAACAAAACAAACCCCAAGAGATCGGACAGTATCCTCGCTCCAAAGTGGCGTTCTGACAAGAGTGCATCGACTCGGATGAACACCAACGGCAGCTTTAAAAGGGGTTTCGCTTTGGAATGAATGATACGGCCTGTGTGATTCGGCGATATATTTAGAGGCCAGGTGCATATGTATTCTGGGGTCACATCCCAAATCCATCTGCAAGCACCATAAACCCAAACAGCGTAGAGAGGCCCACACGGTAGTCATAAACCAGACTCCCACAGCCGGGCTCGGTGTCCCGTGCGGGCGGCGGCGCCCACGATCCCTGCACCTCCCCAGCCGCCTGGAACTCGCCCGGCGAACGCACCGAGGCGGGGAGGAGGAAGAGCGGCCCCTGGAAGCAGCGGGAGCTGGGGCGCCAGGGAGCGGCCGGGGCCCCCGGGTCTGCGCGGGCTCCGGGCTCGGGGCGGGGCACTTGGCCCCCCAGGGTGCGCGCTGGGCGCGGCGGCGGGCGAGGGTAGGAGCGCGGGGGAGGGCCGAGCGGGTCCGGGCCCCGGAGGAGGTCGCCTGAGCAGAGCCGGCGGGGCCCGGACGCGGGCGCAGGAGTGGGGCGGCAGGGCCGGGCGCTGCGGGAGGCGGGAAGGCGCCGGAGAGGGGGGGCGCCCGGGGCGAGGAGCTGCAGAGCTGCTGACAATGGGGGACGCGGGCCGGAGCGGCGAGGCCGAGCTGGAAGCCCGCGGGGCGGGCGGGGCCGAGGCGGGCCCTGGGCGGGGCCGCGGAGCTCCGGGTCCCGCGTCACCGGCGGGGCGGAGGGTGGGGCCGAGGGCGCGCGCGGCGCGGGCTGGCGGGCGGGGGTCGGCGGGGCCGCGCGCGCGCGCGCGCGCCCGGTGTTGCCTGCGACTGTGCGGCTGGTCCTGCCTGTGCAGGCGGCGGAGGCGGCGGTTGCTCTAGACACCCGGTCTGTCGGCGCGGAGATGTGGCCCCTGGTGGCGACGCTGCTGCTGGGCTCCTGGTGCTTTGGTGAGTGGCTCGCGCCCGGGCTGCGTCCCTCGCCGCGGCCGCCCCCGCAAGCTGAAGGCTGCTCCCCTGCCCGGCCGGCGGCGCCCGGAGAGGGTGGCCGGCGCGGGGTGCGGGAGCCCCGTGCGCCCGGGGAGCGGACGCGGGAGGCCCTGCGGGTAGCCGAGCACCCGCTTCCTTCCTCCCCTCCGCGCTCTCGTGCTCTCCCGGGTGACGGCGGGCTCCCCTCCTGCACCCCATCCACCCTCCACAGGCAGCCCGGAGGAAGACTGGAGACCGCGCAAGGCGGGCGACGGGAACCGTAGAGGAAGGAAGGGGGCGAGGGCGGCCGCTGCCTCGGATCCCGAATTTCTCACCTCTCCTCCTGTCAGTGCGGCTACGCATGTGGGGCTGGAGTGGAGAGTGGGAGGCCCGGGCGCCTGGCGATGCGAGTGCGCTTTTGGGGGAAGTGGCCAGAAGGGGTTCTGCCCCGCAGCAGGAGCCCAGAGCGGGGGGCCGAGAAGGACCGTGTTAAGTTTCCTTTCCGACCCAGTGTTTAGCAGAGGAATCCTCTGCTGGTGCGTTCTGTTGCTGCTCTTGTTGTTTTTAAGCCTGAAAATAAGCTTCCTAAAAACTCTTTCTCCTGACCTCCCGCACCCCATCAAGCACTTACATACATTCCAAATTGTAGATTGAAGTTTTCCTACTTTATCTGGGGAAACCGCTTTAAAAGTTACCTACATTTCGCCCGAAATATAAATACAGTATCGACAAGTCAAAACATACAGAGTGGGATTTCCAGTAGTGGCTTTTGACACCAACACGCCTCCCCCCCCCTCCACCCATGCCTTCAAAATCCATTTCTCTTTTTAAAAACATGTCTTCTATAAAAATCGAAAAAATAAGAATTTTCTTGCCTGTACCGTGCCTGTGACACTTCATATCAATAGGAGCCTTTTGTGAACTTTTTGCAATATTTAAAATATGAGGAATAACAGCAGTTGTTAAATTTATCCACAATGCTAAATTAATTCCATTTTAAACCGATCGCGAACCATACCTGGCACATTCCAGAGGCGTGTGTGCTGGAGCTGTGTCAGTGATACCAAGTCCCTACTCACCACTTTCCCCTCCCCACACATCCTGGATCCTGGAAGCTGTTAATAGTCCTGATTTCTGCAATTTAAGTAGTTGCTGTTAGGCGTTTCCTGTCATAACCTTTGATAGGCTTTGGGCCATTGATATCACTATACTTAAAAATGTTTCTGATCTCAAATACCTATTGTATAATCAGTCTTCATGTTGAACCATATATAAATGATTGTGATAAAATGTTGACATCAAAGCTTGTTTGAAGAATATAAAAAGGCAAGCCATGCACTGTTTTAAAAACGGGGGTCCTGTTTTCAAGTCAGTTAAAAAACTATTAGAATCAAAGTGTGGGAGGTAGAAATTCTGTTAGGCCTTCTTATAGTTAAGATCATGTTTAATTAACACTTGTTTTCATTCAATATTGATGCATTCAAATCCTTACAGTTGTAAAATTCAAAATTTGTAGTGTTTCATTGTACTTATTAATGTTAGCCTGAAAAAACAAAATACTGGCAGCATGCATTTGAGTTAAGATGTTGAATATAAACAAGAACTGGTAGTGTTTGTCTTAAAGTGAAATGAATCTTTGTGTTATATAGGTTCCCAAGGAATGTAATACTACAAATCATGTTAACAAGTAGTTGTAATCCAAAAGGTTTGGAAGACTGTAAACTAGAATCTAGAGTAAGCAAATCCTGGATTTGTGTGCTCATTTGTACTACAGTTTGATTTTTCTTTCAGTTTCATTTATGATGAAACAACTGAGACAATTTCTCAGTAACGTATAGTTTCAGTGATCTTTGAGGTAAAAGAAGTTACCTGGGATACCCCTTTCAGCCAATTAAAAGCAGACTGGAGCCCCCTGTAATGGTTACGAGATAGAGAGTTTATTACTCTGTGCCTCCAATGTGTCCAAACATCAGTTGTTTCAAGAGTGTGCACAAATTAGTAATACGATCTTAAATAATGTTGGTGATATGTACAAAGTGTCTTTTTAATTATTGCATGGCTTTTTGCTTTGCTCAAAGTGATTTTAAAACCAGAAATACTCATAACCAAAAATTTTAAAATTTTTTATTGTTTAAGTCTAATAGTGCTGTAATTTACATCACTTAAATGAAAATGTTTTCTTTGCATACATGAGTTTTAAACATATATTGTCATTTTAAGGAAGTACATGTCTACTGGGAAGTCCTTCTTCACTGCCTGTACCCCAGCAAGTCCAGAAGCACTATATTAAAGCAAGCATTTCATTAAATCCACCATGAGGACACTTGTTCATGCTATCCTCTGTGTTTTGCCAGCTGTCTTATCTTTGCCACTAAGCTAATGGAGAGTTGGAAGGCTAGGAAAATAGGTACCTCCTAAATATAAATAATCACTTATTTTATGAAAATAAGTTTGCATGCCTTCTTATGAATTCAGCTGTAGATAGTGAAGCGTAGTTTTTAATACAGTAATGTTCTTCTTAAGACATAATTCTCGAAGAACCATCTTGCCTGTCTTTGCTTTTTAGGTTTTTGCTGTCATAGCTTTTTATACAAGAGAAAAATGTCTGTATTTGTATGTCTTACGTTTCAGTTTAGTGTAGAGCTCTCTTGGGTTACCATAAGTTACTTTCACTTTGTGTACTAGTGTAGTCAGTCTGTGATAAAAGAACAGTAGTGTTGTGTCAATTATACCAAACTCACTGCAGCACTAACGTAAACATTAAAACAAAGCACCTAGGAAATTAGACTCTGATACAGTACACCTACACAAAGGCCACAGAAACTGGATTTTCCCTCTTTGTGGTTAAGTGAAGTTGAAACAGGAATTAGAAGCTCTGCTGTCCTCTGACTGTTTTATTCCAGATCCATGGAACAATTGCACAAGACTCAAAATCTAGTCAATTCCAAGATTTGAGATGTAGCATAGGAGAATTAGTGTCACACTGATAGGGTAAAAGACAAAGCAAAAGGTTTGACGAGGGCAAGGTCTGTCAAATGGTTTTATTTTTCATGGTCAGTAATTATGAAGCCATGTTACACTCTGAGGCTTTGCAGGGCTCTCTTGGGCTTATAGACAAATTTCAGACTATACATGTCTTAATAATTCACAGTGCACTTTATAGAAAGTGAAGATTTTTTTGTTTGTTTTAATCCCTCAGTGGTATTTAATATACTCGAAGTTCTTGGTAAGGCCATAACGCTAGTAGGTACTGAATTTAAATTGCCTTGTCACAATTCCAGGTAACTATTTCCATTCTTAATCAGATCACTTTTCAGTCTAGTGTGGGCGCTATTTTGAGTGAGAACTAAGTCACTTGTGGGCACAGTACTTTACCCTGTACCTGTATTTTATCTTATATTTTAATTCAATTTTATTTTATTTTATTTTGAAGAGTAAAAACAGAAGCAAAAACAAATAGAAAAAAAAGGCAAAAACAGGGAAACATACAAGAATACATATGTTACAGATTTTCAAAACAGGAATAGATGATTAACGATGGTTATATTTATTTATATCATCAAGTCTAGTGCACAGATTAACAGATATAGTTATGCAAGATTGGACAAATAATTGAATGTTAATGGTTACTTTCAAGAAATCTTAATTTTTTCCTCTTTTTTTAAAAAGAATATTGTAAAGAGGGTATAATAATAGATAAGACATTAGGAACGGTAGACATTTAGAAGACCAAGATGAGAGGTATTCAACCATGGGTTTTGTACTACATATTGCTGTCTTCCATGTAGTTGCTCAAATCGCAGATATCAGTATGCAGAGTTAGTCAAGGTGAAAATTCTAAACACTAACTACTATTTTCAAGAAACTAGTGGAAATTATTAGCACAATCATCTCAGCCCATACTTTTATTTTAGTCTTCACTGAGAAGAGATGTGACCACCTCCTCTTTTCTGTCCCTAACCTTATTCAGTCTGAGCTTCCAGTCCTTCATGCCAGCAGGTAGCTCTGAGGGCAGAGGGGTAGGATTCATTTGGGGCGGGTATCTTTACTCATGAGCTCTGCTTCATTTACCTTAGCAACTGCTGAGGATTCTCAGCCTTAGCTGGCCATTCCTGACCGCTCCTTCTGAGCAGAAAAGTAACTTCCTATCCACTGCGAACAACAATGGCGCGCATTGGTACCTCAGCTGCCTTCACTGAGCTAACCTGTAATATTCTACACAACCTTCTTTTCATTGTCTGCCCACCTAGTGTTCCAAGTATCCCGAGTCGCCTTTCCATGGAAAGGCAACCTGTGCACTGTTCTTTGACTTCCAGTATCTTGGAGACCTGCTCCGATCAGCCTGATCCTTCAGTCTTGCACCCTAGATCTTGCCTTGTCTGTGGACTTCTTCGCTATTGCTTTCCTACCCCCACTCATGCACTTCCCAAATGAATTTGTATTTGATTGTCCTACTCAATTGACATGGCTGTCAATGAGAAACTAATGATTAGGAATTTTCAGTCCAGGACTATTTTTACTTATCTCACTTAATATATTCTACCCATGTTAAGACTCTTCCTTGGTATCAATATGGAATTCTGTTTTGCCTCTCTTATTGCTATTGCTTTTTTTCACTCCTTGCTTGTTACCACTTAGCATTACCATTTGCTGCATAAGTGTTGATGTCTCCAAAGATTTTATTCTCTATTACCTTCTGTATTTGCTTCTCAGGGACTGTCTTGGTTAGTGGTCTTTTTTTTTTGTCTTCATGATTTCAACTACCAGGTACATCTTTTGGGGATTCCCAAGTCTTTGTAATTCTGACCTTGCTTCTCAAATCCAATCGTTTGTTTAATGATCTACTGGACAGCTCCCCTTCATTATACAGTAGGTACTTTAATGCGCAGACTATTGAATATTAAATAGGTATTCCCCCAAATCTGCAAGCCTCTCTTTATAATTAATCTATAGTCTGACTATTTCCCCATACTATTTTGGTTAACATTTTAAAATTTTTCTTTTTGGTCTGCTTCACCTCTTACATTTGAATTTTTGTGGATTTTACTTCTTTGATTTTTATTGTCTCCCCTTGTCGTTCTACCTGGCCTGTTGCAGTAGATTCTCATTGGGCCTTTCTTCTCTCCATTCCTGCCCTTGGTTGACCTTTCCCACTGCTCTGAATGGTTTTTTTTAAAATGACTATGTCTAAGTGTTTGGCTGTTGCTTATGTTACCAAGTCTAAACATCATATACCATTCAGGGAAACATTTATGTGTTTTTTAATTAGCTTTACAGCTTCATTTTCTAGATCTCACCTACAAAATTGTGGCTTTCAGTTTCATTTTCTTCACTGCTTTTCATCATCTTACTCTACCTAGAAAGCAAGGTCTTTCCCAGAACAATCTTACTAATCTTTTATGACCCCATTTTCATATTACCCTCTAAGAAGATCTTTCTTAGATATGCTCATCTTACTTTATGGGGCCTTTCTTTTCCTTTTTTTTTTTTGGTACTGGGGATTGAACTCAGGCCCTTGCACTTGCCAGGCAAGCACTTATTCTATTGAGCTATCTCCACACCCCAAAAATATCCTGCCTGTTTTTTTTTGGTGGGACTGGAGTTCAAACTCATGACCTTGCACTTGCCAGGCAGGCACTTGTGCCACAGAGCTGTCTCCCCAGCCCCTTATGGGGCCTTTCTATCTAAGCATGTAACTAACAGGAATTTTTCCATTAAATATGTAGCTTCATGGTTCCATAACTGAGTCTGTAGAATTGAGAAGAAGTAAAATACCGAAGAGTGAATATTTTCCCATATGACTTCTAAATTTTACTTTCTTGAAATTTATACTTTATACTCTTTATCTACATGAATAAAGTATTATATCCTACTCTGTGGACCCTTGGAACGATCCTTCTGCTACCAAATAAAGACATTGCCCAACCTTTGAGATTAATGAAAAGATAAACAATTATGATAATATTTTGTAACTTTTTTTATTTATTCTATGGCCAGCTCAATCTGCCCTGGGGGTGGGTCTGGTGCAGCATGTGGTGCTGGGGATTGAACCACGGTCCTTGCGGTTGCCTAAGCTTGTCTAAGCAGGCGCTTTGCATTGCTGAACTATCTCGCTGGCCCCAATGATACTATTTTGTAATAGGAGTGGTGACAACTCTTGAACAGGGCTATGAGAATAGTAAAAACGGGACAGCAACATTTGGGTGGTGGAAGGGAAGCAGGGACAGGCATGAGAATCTCAATGGGGTTTTGGCAGGAAGAGTAAAATAACAGACTGCAGCTGCTGGTTTGTTGAGCGCTACTATATATGTGAAATCTTAACAAAATCTCAGAGATCGATGCCATTGCTGTTCTCATTTTGTAAGGGAGGATACTGTGATACAGCGGTGAAATCACTAGCATACAGTTCAGCAGCTGTGAAGCACTTGGACTGAATCTTGAACCAGTATCCTTCTCCATAGTATACTCTTAAATACTGCACATCCTGTACCCCCAAGGAAGGTTGAAGACCTGTGTAGGCTGAAGAACAGCTTGTGCTAAGGCTTGGAGATGAGATTGATTTGAATATTCATTGCACTGAAAGATTATTATGGTTGGGCTGGCTTAGCTGGGAAATGAAGAAGTAGAGGAGGTGAGGCTGGAAAGAATTTGAAGGACCTTGTTTGTCTTCCATGCTAATGCACTTAGAATTGAGCCTGAGAGGTGGGGAGGGTGTTGTTAAAATATATTAGTCAAAGGAGTGTGCATTTGCATTGAGAACAGTTATTTTGGGAACTGTGGAAAAGATACTAGAGCTAGGATGGAGAAATATTGAAGATGGAAGTAGGAAGCCAGTTACCAATAGGAGGAGGGTATGGCCTAGCTGAAGTTCAAGGGTGAAGGGATGAGGGCCTCATTCACTCATTCAGCACGTTCTAGATATAGGAACTATTCCAGAGATTGAGCCTACCTAGAATTCTCCATAAATAAGAAAAGCAAGGAATCCAGCATGATCGCTAGGCCCAAGTCTGGTGACTGATGGGCAATACAAAACACTAGGGAGGTAAGGATTTGAAAGAGTGTAACCAGCTCTAGTTTTCAGTGTAGGTGAACTTGAAAGAAAACAGGGATGCTCTTATATGCCAGTAGGCCTTGGATGTCGAGAAAGCAGGTTGCTTCCTTTGAATTTCACCTCCTGTAGGATTTCTCTCATTTGTGTAGGGACTCAATCTTTGTTCCTTGCATTCCTTTAGGCCCTAAAAGTCAATTTGCTTAAATTAATTATTTGGGCCCTGTGTCAGCTTACTTAAGCCCCAATTTTAAGTTTACTTAAGGTCAAATACTCAGGATCTGTGCACTCTCTACCTAACTTCTGTCTCCCGGCCTCTGAGAGGAGTTGAGTGGATTTTGGACATGTTGACAGTTAAGTTGCCTTAGTGTTGTACAATAGACAGTTGATTGTCCAAAGTCTGCAATTTAGGAAAAAGATAGGGGCCTGATTCAGTAAAAAAAAAAGTACGTAGTGGGTCAAAACCCTGGGAAAGCTGGATGTGATGGGTAGATCTATAATCCCAGCACTCAGGAGGCTGAGGCAGGAGGATTGCCACAAGTTCAAGGCCAGCCTCAGCCACATAGTGAGTTCAAAGCCAGTGTGAAGTACATAGAGAGACCCTTTCTCCAAAAATAAAATAAGAACTGGGAAAAGAAGACTACTTGGTCAAAGGGTGTGACTGTGAAGCCCTTAGGAACACATATTCCATAGGAGCTAAGAAATAGATTTTAGAAGAATAGATTTTAGGAGAGCAAGCTGGTGGGAGGTAGGGGTGGAATGAAGGAGGAAATTCCTCACCAAGAGCAACCAACCATAGAGACCAAGGAACAAGAGCAAGACAGGATGAGAAGCAGCCTGCTGCTTCTGGAACCATGGAGATGTCAGACCAGAGAGGGAGCATGCACATTGGAGTTCTACAAGATGTCACTGATTCAGGCCAGAGCTGGGGTGGTGAAGTAATAGGGAAGGGGTGAAGGCTAGACACAGAGATTTAAGGACTGGGGTGAGTTGCTGGCAAAGAAGTTCACATAGGCATACGAGGAAGGAGAAGCTAATGGGATTTTTTTTAAGTTGATCAATACTCAAAAATTTCTGAGATATTTTAGAAATGCCTCTTAAATGGAATAAGGGGGTGTGGAGAGTGATCAGTCAGTTTTCAGACGTACTTGAGATGGATGGGTGGGTGGCCTTGGAAGAGGAAGCCAGCTTTCAGGTGAAAGGACCCATTTCTGAGTAGGAAGTGGGAGGAAAGTGGTATGGACGATCAGGCTCAGGGAAGCTTGTAGGTGGAGATGTGGAAGCGTGTGGCTTCTTCTCCAAGGATTCAATTTAAAGTAAGTCGGGAGAGAGGACTTTTTGGAGCATGTAGAATAAGTGGCAAAGGGAGAGAGGTTTAAGAGTGGTTAAAAAGAAGAGAAAACTTAAACAGAGCTCCTGAAAAGATAAAAAAAATTAAGGCTGAGTAGGAACTGTGACAGTCTTCTGTTGTTCCCTAGTAGCTACATGAATTTTATTAGGAATCTATAAGAGCAATTATTGTTCTGCCCATGTACATGTTCCTACACTTCCACCCTTGTCCTCTGTGAACTACTTGTCATTCATCATAAGGAAATTATAGGCTCCTCCTAAAAGTAATGCTTACATTTTTGACATTAGTGTTTTCTATCAAGTAATTCCTAATGTGTGTTAGTTGCATGTGTAGAATTTCTGAGTTGTCTTTGCATGAACTAACTTCAAAGGTCAGGCCTCCTTTGCAATGATGTGGCCATCGTCAGGACTTTGATAGGATATGGTTTTCTTGGTGGTCTGTTTTCATTGAAGATATAAGGTTTAATAAAACTGTTGGCATATGATATAATTTTTCCTGTTTTATTTGCTAATTTATCTATAACTCTGGCATCACTCTTGATTAAATCTTCTGTTTGATTTAGATTGCCATACCTTATTTACTTCCTATTCGTGTTATTTATGTTCCCTTAGTTGCTTTGTATATTTTCCATCTTCACTTTGCTGTTTCATTGGAA
>PVKN010009694.1:7178-23553 GCA_004027915.1 Capromys pilorides
CCCAAAAAAAAAAAAAAAAAAAAAAAAAAAAAAAGTATTGGGGGCTGAGCTGTACAACCCCTATACTCATATGCTAAGATCCTAACTCCTAATACCTTAGCAAGTGGCTATATTTGAAGGCTGGGTCTTAAAATAGGTTATTAACCATTTGAGTCCCAGGGGGGTATTGAAAAAACACTGTCGAAGAATCCCAAACAGCGCAACCGCGCTTTCTCTAAATGAGTACGAAAAGACCCAAACAGCGTGATAGCACTTGTTTTATTTTATGTCGAGAAATACCAAGCAGCGCGATAGCACTTTGTTTATTTTTCATCGATGAATCGGATAAAATGCTGTATACCTATCTCGATAAACGAAGATCAGTTAAATATTGGAAAAAGGTAGCCTTTAACATAATCAACTGCATGGTTTTAAATGCATACATAATCTACAAGGAAAGTTAAGAGTAAAGCAATATCTTGGTATACTTGCGTCAGTAAATCTGAGCACGCGACTTCGACAATCGGTAACGCACCATCAGTTGTCCACAATGTTCCAAATGTGCTGGGCTTTCTCGACATAAAATCTCAGCAGCACAATCGCGCTGCTTGGGACTCAAACGGTTAAGTGAGATCATAAAAGCCCTCATCCAATAGAAGTAGGGCCCTAATAAAAAAGGGAAATTTGGCCTCAGACAAGTACAGTCTGAAGACAATGTAGCCACACATGACAGAAGAGTCCATCTGCAAATCAAGGAGAGGAAAAGGGACCTCAAAGGAAACCACCAGCTAATACCTTGATGTAGACTCCTCAACTTCCAAACCTGTAAGAAAACAAATGTCTGTTGTTTAAGCCACCCACCCTGCAGTACTTCATTAGGACAGTCTTAGCAGCTAATAGAGGATTCTTAGCATGGTTTACTTTTAAAATTTATCTTTCCTTTATCCTACTTATTGTGGCAAATCATTTTATCCACCTATTCCATAAACCATTAAAAACAGGTGTGGCTCTGAATGCATGAGACTCTTTTTGCACTGGTGTTTTCAAGGAATTTTATGATAACATTGGAATTTTATAACAACACCATGTGGAACACTGAAGCATTCAACGTGCCTTTGAGGGCTAAGAAACCTACTGGTGGCAAAACCAAACCTGGGCCAAGCTGTGGTTCAGCTCCAAGATTCACATTGATTTCTCATGCTTTGGAAACTTACAACTGACAGGCACCTCAAAAATACATGGAAATGTATTCTGACATCAACAGGGCAACCCTTAGCTTGGACACAGGCATTCTTCAGAGCTGGATAAAGTGACCAGGAAGATCAAAGCACCCCTGAAATTACTTCTAGAGAGAAGCAGACATCCATAGTCCCTTCTGCATAGCAGGTCATGGGCATCTCCAAGAACAAAAAAGCAGTCAAATGTCTCCTCTGACCAGATTCCCAATCTGCTCGATGAACAGTATGCTTCCCCATCCTGATCAGAATAAGGAAGCTGCTGCAGAGCTCCGAAGCCAGAGAACACTTTAGTTTCCATCAGTCCCATACTTGAACTACTCATATCTATAAATCATCTAAAAAGTCCTACAGATTGTAAAATGAAGAACTGGTACTTGAATAGAAGAATATATCATATATTAAAAACTTACTATAAGACTATATATATATATATATATATATATATATATATATATATGTATATATCACCATGGAATTTTATTTTAATTTTACATTAGTAAACAAATTAAACACTTACTATGAGACCTAAGTAGGAAGACCAGAAAAAAGCTTCAGTTCTTTGACCCTAATACCATCCTTGATCCAATAACAAATGTCAAGAAATTTATTCATGCAGTTGTTTGCTTTCTGTTCTTATTACACTACATAGAATAACTACCAGATACTATTCCCAAAACAGTCCCTGCTTCTTCAAAACTGTTACTTTCAGAAGCAGTGGCCATTCAAGACTCTGAGGGAACCACCCAGCATTGAGCCAGGAAGATAAAGCACAGACAGTTTTTGTCTCAGTAAAGCCAGCTGGGGAGTCACAAATTGACACCACAGCTCAATGACTTTTTTGTACTTGACACTCTCTTCAATTCAACCCATTTAAAAAGACTGTCTTTTCTTGCCTTACACTACAGAAAGTCCCTGACCCTAAAGGATTAAGCAAAATAGTAATGTACTTGAAGTTTTATAAGAATGGAAATGGAAAGATTAACAGCCCAGTATGAATCCACGCTACACAACTCAAATCCTTGGTACCTGGAGTGTAACAAGCAGAAAGACAGTAGCTGTCATGCACAGGCAAGATGCCAAAAGCTTCCTCCTCTGAAAGCGCACCATGTTGCTCGGCCTCGGGTGACTGACAGAGGGCAGGCCCAGCTACCAGGTGTCCTTGCGTCAGCCTGTAGCCCAAGACGACTTCACATGGAGGAACCATCTGGGTGCCAATATCCTGCACTGCCATTCCTGCTGGGACCTGGTCTCCATGAAGGACTGAGATCTGAAGCGCCAAGTGGGCCTGGTGTGACATCAAG
Organism: Capromys pilorides; assembly: GCA_004027915.1. Taxonomy (NCBI): domain Eukaryota; kingdom Metazoa; phylum Chordata; class Mammalia; order Rodentia; family Capromyidae; genus Capromys; species Capromys pilorides. The sequence continues at coordinate 9,697 of PVKN010009694.1, forward strand.
ATGGAACAGCATGCAGTTCTCTTAAGCCATCATCAGGACAGCTGGAGATTCTTCAGGCAAGAAGACATCAACAAATTCTGTAACAAATGAATAGATAATCATTGAGCCATGCGGCAGAAGACTGAATAAATGTGGTCTTGCAGGGCTGGCACATAGGAACACAAAAGTTTTAAACCTTGGGGATCACAGAGTCCTAGTACCTCACTCATAGATAAAGGAAATGGAGATGGGATAGTGGAGTGATTTCCTTGAAGCCACCCAGCTCATGAGAGTACGCCAACTCTATAGGACGGACCCAAAATCTAGAATTCTATTTTCATTTTTTTTTTTTTCTGGTATCAGAAGATTCAATTTCAGAAGTCATTTATGGGAACCTGCCTCCTTCTATCTCAGTTTCAAAGGAGCAGAAAAGTCAAATAGGAATCACCAGGACCAGAGGATGCAGAGCAGCTCAGTGGCAGAGCTCTTGCCTGGCATATTTCAGGCTTCAACCCAGCTCTGTAAGAAATGAAAGAGAAAAAGTACCAGGACTATCCACCTTCCCCCATAAAAATTAGGGAAGTGGTAAGGTGAGGAATCAGGCTTTCAACAGAAGTAGATCACGATCAACTGCCACAACACACCCAAGAAAAACAGCTTCAGCCACAACACAGAGAAATGCAATTATTCACTTTTGTTAGTTCTCTCATGCCAGTGCAATAAAGCAGGAGCTTGTTTGGCAAATGTGACTAGAATTTCATGTATTTGAAACAGATGACCTTTTAAAGAAATTTTTAAAAGGCTCTGAATGGCTCTATAGGGTGTCTTTTATTCCCAAGATTCCATACAACCAGCATCACAGGCAAACGGCCTGTGAAATTCACAATGGGGCAAAAGTGAGTTGCTACACAATGTACCAAAGGCCTGGTTTGAGGCCACAGTCACATGTGCTTGGGATGAAAAGTTAAAAGACAGAAGAACTCTAAAAGTGGTATAGCACTCTGTGAAAAAACTGGATTTAAAAAAGTGTGCTCTGGCTGGGGAGATAGCTCAGTGGTTTAAGCACCTGCCTGGCAAGCACAAGGACCTGAGTTCAATCCCCAGTACCACATGCAATGCTGGCCCCAGAACCCAGGGAGTGTTGTGCTACCCTGAAACTAGGCATGGTGGCACATGCCTGTAATGCCAGCACTGGGGAGGCTGAGACAGGGGAATCACTATGAGTCTGAGCCATGCAGCAAGATCCAGTTCTGAATGAATGAATGAATGAATGAATGAATGAATGAATGAATTTTTAAAAATTTAAAAGTGTGCACCTCTCTTGTGGCTCTGATTTACTTTCAAATCCATGACATTTCTCCTTTAACACCACAATGACTCTTGCTCTCAGAAATTACCAAATGTATTTTTCCCTTTCACCTGTGGAATTACCAAACTATAGTAACCATAAAAATGGGCTTGAGAGTCAGCCTGCCAGGATGCAAACCTCAGTCCTCGGATGGCTTAGCCTAGATTCTCCATAATACATTTTCCAAAACAGGTAAGAACAGCACCTAATCAGAGTTAGTGAAAAGCACTACAAGGGTGCCAAAAGACTTACTTCAGGTCATAGGACATAAGAAATGCCTATGCATATTATTCTTTTACTGAAATATGACTGCTTTAATATAGTTAATACAGGGTCTACAAGGTGTCACTACGCAGATCAAACTCATAGCGATCCTCCTGTGTTCAGCCCCCCAAGCGCTGGGATTCTAGGTGTGTGCCACCACACCCAGTCTCAATTACTGTCCCAGCACGCCTCAGGGGTGGAGCCGGCAGGACTCATGATACTGGGGATCAAACCCCGCTCCTTGTACTCTGCCTAAGCAGGCACTTTACAGGCAGTGAGCAATCTGGCCAGCCCTGAAATGTGACTTTTATACCTTAAGGTACAAGATGCAGTTGAATTTATATAAAATTTTTCTCATTAACTGGAATTTCAAAAAACAAAAGTCTTTAAGTACTTACTGTGCAACCTATTGAGAGCAAAGCTGTCCTAAGTACACAGCATGCAGGAGCTCATTCCATCCTCCCATGAAGGAGGAGCTACTGTCCTCACTTTCAATGGTGAAAAAAATGAAATTTTAAGACAGCAAAAACTTCCAAGAGCTTAACTTTTTTTAGTTTGGGTTCCTTAAAATTCACAGCAGTGCAGTAGGTGCTTTTTGTTTATTGGTACGTGTTATACGTATATAATGATTGACTTCATCAAGGGGAATTGGTATATATACATAATATCTCAATTCTTTTTTTGTAAGTACTTAATTTTGAAAAGCACAAACCAAAACCATGTGGCTCTGAAGTTGATGCATTTTTTCCCATTTCTGAACATTAGTAGTGTAAAATTCCCACCGGATAATGCGAACACTCATAGATAAGCTATGTGAATCCCAAGTAGGAAGGGGGATGGTCTGTGTAGAACAACTGTCAGCGGGGAGGTCAGAGGAAGAAGGCACACAGATCTGCAAGAAGCTGAAACGAACCTTAACATCCGCACAGTAGGTGCTAGCAGGTGGCATCCACATAAAATGCATAACTCACACACTGGGACCCAAATTTGATTTTGTCACTTATACATAACATAAATTTGGACTCACTGCTACATCTTCCTAAGTCTCAGGTTATTTGTAATACATAATGAATGTTAACTCATTACTTTTCCTTTGTACAACAGAAATGCTATCAAATGCTTTTTATGTGCAGAAGCAATCTGATCCACAGGTAAGGAGGACAACTATAACACAGCTATAATTAATGCAACCCAGATTAAGTAATGAAGTACTACCACCTTAACTGAGAATTTAATTATATCATTTTAAAAAGATATTTAGACCTATCATTCCACTTAATCTTACTTATAATCACTTTGTAAATTAGACAAAATAGGCATTATTACTCAGACTTCAGGAAACAGAGCCTCAGCAAGTGTAAGTAATTTGAATATGATCACATTTTTTTAAGGTTTCTGCTAGAAATCAGGTCACCTAATTCCAAGTTTGGTAGAAAGGAAGAAGATGGCAGAACAGGGACAGGTTTTTGAGAGTACAAAAAGGGCCAAAGAAAAACAAAATCTGGAGAATCTATGGATAAAGTTTTAGACATTTTTTACCATGACCACAGAGTTCAAGTGAATTGTAGGGCCTTTTAAAGATCTTTGTATGGCTATATCATCTCAATGGAAGAATTCAAAGCTAGGAATTTCCTAGCATCCAGAGAATCTCATCCTAGGCTATATTTACAAAGCCAAAGTGTAGAGCAGCTCGGGGAATAAGCAGCAATTGAGTACCCACTAAAAAGAGTAGATCCTAGTATGTATTTTAATTTATAACATGCATCAATGTGTACTTACAACAGAATAGTCTATCTAGTGCATAATATTAACTACTTATCACCCAGACATCAGCCCACTCCTCTAATGGGACAGATGGCCTTGCAGAGAGCACCATGAAAATAAGCGGGGTCCAGTCCAATGGTACTCCAAGAGGGAAGTTCATTCTGCTCCACCATCATCGCCTGCAGGAGGAACCCAGGTGGCCTTCAAGAGAATGCCCCAGGATAGTTCCTTCTGGGACACAGTGATGTGCTATGAACTCTTGCTAGCCAACCCCCTTCCCCCCCGCCCCCAGGACCTGGGCTTTGGCAGTGGCTACACAGCTGGGCATGAGCACTGCCTGGGACAGGCCATCTGCTCCCTGGAACAGGGTTGGAGCTGAGGGAGTCTGCCTCATGCTCTGAAAATGCTCTCTCACCAAAATTAGCAGTGCTGTCATCCTAAGAACAATCACCAGTTTCTGACTTTAAACCAAGATGAATGAGAGAGAAGAGAGACTGAGCAATGCAAGAGAGCTCACAGGCTAAGCTGCCTCCTTCAAGCGTGAAGCACCAGTCAGAGACATAGCTTAAGAGTGTAAGAACAGAACAGGTGATTTTTGCCTGGGGTCTCACATGCACAACAAGAAACCAACTAAAGCGAGCACGTGGCATGAGAGCTTCCCAACGCTGGTGGTGTTTCTCCTCTCCTCTTCCTGTGAGCAGGAAAGGCAAGGACAAAGGTAGGATCTCTAGGAAAGATTTGCTGCTCCACTTTCCTCTAGGAACTGGGGAGATAATTGGTTTAATAAGAGACACTATTACTTGAGCTGACGTGCATGCCAGGGAGGGCTTTCAGAAGGAATGCAGCTAATAATCAAATTTAAATTATTCACACTAAGAAGTAACTTCTCAAATAGGCTTGACTCTTCCAAACAGTGTCACTTTACAATGTACAAATCTTCAGAATATTGATTAAAGGTTTTCGGTCTTGGAAAACGTTGAGGTTGGCAGGGTGATAGGAAGATGCCTAAGACCTTAGAACCATTCTTCCCGCACATTTAACTGTCTCAGCATTCCTTATCATCACTCATTTGTTCCTGCCCTGTTACTCTCAGTGTCCAAGGCTGATGTTCTTCCCATGCCAATTCTTTTGTTCAACATTCTGCTATATTATAGAGATATGCCTGCAATGTGATTGGACATCTCACTTCTGACTGAAATCTTTTCATAGCTTCTCACAAATCTCAAGATCAAAGTCTGTTAGCTTCCAAACTTACCAAGTGAGCCCTACACTATTTGTCTAGCTTCCTTTCCTGGCTTCCTCCTCAGAGTCCTCATTCCTATTAATCCTGGAATGCAGCTTCCTGTCCTGCACTGCCTCCTTAGAGACCTCTTTCACTGTTCTAGTCACCCCGACTTTCCATGGGGAGGGATAAGTTTTCTGAAGCAGCCTGCATAGTCAGTTTATAAATCCATATCATCATGCACATCTTTCTACTGCAACAATGGAAAGAAAACAAGAAGCTGGAGAACCTGAGGACATGTTGGGGGTGATATACTGAGGACTGAACCTAAGGCTTTTTCACTGAGCTAGATCCCCAGTTCTTTTTTAACTTTTGACACAAGGTCCCACTGAGTCAATAAATTGCCCAAGCAGGACTCAAACTTTCGATCCTACTGTTTCAACCTCACAGAAATCTGGGAATGAGAAGAGCACTGCCACCCTTGGTTTTCAGGAAACTTTCCACAGCTTCTTCACCAGCTGCCCAGAACACAACTATGGAATATCACAATGTCAGCCTATTTGTTAATTTGCCAAAGACTCCTTTCCATCCTAGGGCATTTGATGAACATGGGATGATGGTTCCATTCACCACTTTTACTCAATTTTCCTTATTTTTTTATTTGCATTAGTATGTTTCTCATTCTTCTATAATGGATTTACTCTGCCAGGCATTGTTTCATAAAGAAGCCTTGGGTAAAAGATTCCTATTTGGAAAGGTCATTCTCTTCAATCAAGCAAATATTTCAAGCAAGACCATTCGTGGTGACTCAAGACTGCTGATAATGGGTTTGGGTAGCCGCAGAACCATGCACTTATGCTACAAGAATGAAGGGCAAGCCATTCCCAAAGCCTTAGTGTCTGGACAGTGCCCAAAGCAATTATGCAGTGTTGATTCACACAAGCGCACACTGGTGGAAAGGCCCAAGCAAAAGCACAAATTTAAGTGGGAGGTGGGTATACAAGACTGTGGAGTTTGTGTGTGACACCACGAACTATAGCAGCTCCTCCAGAGGCAGAGATTTTTCATCTTTGTTTTTCTTACAAGGTCTTCTAATCAGGACCCTTCCTCCAAGAAAGACTTACAGGTTACTTTGTAGCAATCTACCTAGTAGATCTAAATTAAATTCCCTCATCTATCTTTAATATTTAAATAATCATGAGTGGGAAACTGGTTAAGCAACATGCAATATAGCTAACATATCACACATGCAAGTGGCTAGACCAGGTAATGTTCTAAGGTTTCTTCCCAAAAGTGAGCTCTCTAAGCCAATGAATTGTGTCCAGGAACACAAAGCTCTTCACAGAAGATTAACCTAGTAAAGACACAACAGCCACAATAATTTGATCTTAATTGGCAACCTCAACCAAATGAGATAAGTGACTGGAAAAAAAAAAAAAAAAGATAAGTGACTGGACCATGGGGCCCTATACCTATTGTGGACTAATCCCCAGATGCTCACAGAAGGGTGTGCTGTTAGGAGTGGGCCAGCCAATGGTCACCTGTATGTGCCTTTGGAAGGTCTGTCTCTCACTGGGGCTTGACTTCGCTCCAACACATCCTTTCAGCCATGTATTTCTGCTTTAGAGCAAACCAATAGTGAACTCCAAATCATGGGTCAAGTTAAACCCTTAAGTCTGGGTGTCAGCTATTTTGTCCTGATGACAGAAAAGCTGTTGTGAAAAGCTAATACAAAGATTTGTGGAAATAAAACATATTTGAATACAGCAAGTTTAGAATTATTTTGCATCTGTGTGGGGAAGAGGAAGTGTTAGGGATCAAAACCAGTAGGCAGTGCTCTACTGCCCAGCTACAAGTCCAGCCCATTTTGTTTTTAGTAATTCACACTACTTTTTGAAATTTGAAATTTTATTCTCCAGTTAAAAAAAAAAAAAAAAATCTAGAAAATGTGTAAAAAAACTTAATTTTTGTTTTCTAATTTCCAGAAACACTTGTTCAGGATCACTGTAACAAATATTTATTAGAAAATGATGACAATAAAGTAAGATAGTACATTTCTTGCTGAAATTAACTCTCTACTCTGAACATTATTTAAAAAATTAAGCATAGCTTCGAACTGTCTGTGCACTGAGCAATATTTACGTATACAATAAGACTGTCCAAACTGTTTTTTCGTAAATTTAACCTTAATTTTCTTTTAAAGTTTATGTATTTGGTACAGTGTTTCACTCCACAGCTTAGACTCAGAGAGATCCTCCTGTTTCAGCCTCCTCAGCACTGGGATTACAGTTCTGTGCCACCTCCCCAGGTTTTGGTTGTAGGCTCCCTGTAGGGCTCGAAAGCAGGAAAGAACCATGGTCCTTGCAATTGCCAGGCAGGCTTGCCAGGAGCTATCTCTCTGGCCCAATTCATTTGAATATTTCAAAACTGTTCTGTTTATAAGGTTTGAAACTGTTTTCTCACTGAAAAAAATAAAAGATTGACAATAAGGCAATATAACACGGAGACCATGTTTAAGTCTCCGTTACACACTGCCATCTAGCAGGAAGCCAGCAAGCGAAGTTAGTGCAGCAACCTCAAAAGTGGAACAGAGTTGATCACCTGATGCCACCCTCTGGCTTAGAGGCAGAAGAAGAAACTTCTGAGACTGTGTAAAGCATAAGATGTGGTGTACGTGCTGGCTTGGGAACTTCAGTGTTCAATTATCTGGACTATTTCAACTCGAACAGCCTGGCCTCGCCTGAAAGATCTCCACTTGCTATTTTGGTGCACCAGAGAGAATCAAAGCCCTATTTTGTGGGGACGCCACTAACAAGGCCAAGACTGGTCCTGAGTGTTTGGGAAGGGGAGAAGGGTCCTCATTTAAGATAAGAAAAGATGTATGGAGGCATTAAGGTCCCTAAGACAAAGTGAACACTGTATTCAACCACAGCTGCATACTTTCCACAAATGAAAATTAGCAATCCAAGTCACAGCACATACAAACTGTTCTGCGCAACTGAGTCAGGGTTCCTTGGGAGTGAGTAGGAGGAAACTTGATTACAAGTTTTTAAGAAAAATTGGCATTTGCAAGGCATTTGCTAGATATTAAAGAATGATTAAAAGATTCCAAGAAAACGTCTTAAACAGCACAGCAATGTTCTGTATCTGACACAAACGAATCCTATCGTGTGGTTACTAATTGGATAGAAAAACACCTAAATCAGGGCTTGCCCCTGGTAACCAACACCTGCTGCTGGGGTATTCCAAGGCACTAAGTCCGTTAAACAAGATACACGCAGTGAGGCACCACTGGAAACTTGTCACTTTACTGGTTTCGAATGCAATTCCAGCAATAAGCAGTCCTGACTCCGGGAAGCCCCAAGTGGGCGGAAGCGACAACAGGCACCAAGGCAGAGCGGGTTCCGGACGGAGCACAGGGCCGGGAAGGGAGGCTAGAGCTGTCGGCAGCAGCGCAGCGAGAAGGCGAACCCCGCACGCCCGCCGCTCTGCTCCCCCGGCAGCCCCCACCTGCCCAGTCCCCGCAGCCACATCTCGGAACCCGGGTCTCGGAGCCGCGGCCGGCCCGGGGTTCCATGGATTCCTCTCCTTACACCATTCAACACTCACTCCCTTTCCGCACACGCAGGGTCCCGGCCGCGGAGGCAGCCGACGCGTCCCGGGCTGCGAGTGGCAGAATAGTCTCGTTCAGCTCTGGCATGCAGAACCGGCCCCCACTGGCGATCTCGGGCCCCAAGACCCGGACTCGAAGCGCGCAGCTCTCACACTGTGCAGCCCGCGGCTTCGCCTCCAGTGCGCCCCAGGCTCGGAGCAACACCGGGAAAGGGTGCCGCGGAACGGAAGGCCGGGTCAGGCTCCAAAATCCTGGATCCAGGTTTTCACTGGTGCCCAGTTTAAAACCCAAGGAATCGGGGTCTCCAGGAACCTGGGTTCCCCTCACGGGTGCGTCCGGGGAAGCCTTGCCTATGGACGCAGTTCTGCAAAGTTCATGGGAGATTCTTCCGGAAAGCCCTTCTAAGAAGGAAGGCTTCTGAGGCCTCTTCCCCTCCCCACCCCCACCCCCTTGAGATGGGGTCTGGCTAACAGGCTAACCTGTTGGCTTTAAATTGCCTGGCTTTGAAGTCCTGGCTTTAGGTCCTCCTGCCTTGCCTCTCTGGATACTGTGATTGCTGGCATGAACTACCACCCCCACGGCTCTGAGGCCATTTCTTAAATCACAGCATCCTGCTTCTCAGCTCTACTGCAACTGAAGCACAGAGTGAACTGTTTGGGAACATTTTGAGCTCTTCATGAGCAAGTTAAGCTGAAGCTGGGAACATTTAATCAATTTTCTTTGGAGCCAGAACAATAAGATAATTTAGTCTTACTAATTGCTGTGGTGAGAATGTGTGTATCCTCCCAAAATTCCTATGTGGAGTCCTAATTCCTGGTGCGGTGTGTTGGAAGGGGTCTGGGAAGCGGGTTGCTCAGAAGGGCTGGGACCTCAGTGTTGTTATGTGTCGGTGCCGAAAGGAACAACGAGAAGACCTCATGAAGGTAGCCCAGAGGACTCACTGAGATTCGTCCCTCAGTGAGCCAAGAACCCCTGAAGCAAATCAGCTTTATACCGGGTAGTGAGTGTGATCTCGGGTGTAATCACTAAAGTAAAGGAAGACCACATGGTTAGTCACCAACGTGACCACCATCTCCATTAACTTCCATCCCTTCCCTATCATCAGGTTCATCCAGGGGTCAACCAATAGCGTTCCAAGCAAGGGAGAAAGCAACAAACAGAAAGCCCACAGTTAAAGCTGCTATCTATCACCTGGATAGAAAATCCCAGCTTTCAGGGATTTTCAGCAACAGACCACAGCTGTCCCTGGGCCCTGTTCATTATATTCCGTTTCTTGAAATGCCTATTGGGCTACACCTCAGCATTGGGGTGAGTCCCTTATAAAAGGGGGTGTTGCTCAGTGTGCCTGAGGCCCTGGTTGATCCCAGGACCAAGGTGGGGTGGCTTCCACCTGTGGACCCCTCTGGAAGGCTCCAGAATCTGCTAGGCCCTTAGCCTTGGGCTTTACCTTCCTGTTGGAAACTAAGAGGTGCTGACAGTACCAGTGGGGAGAGGCTTTGCTGGCCCTGCTTTGCTCCACTAGGCCAGGCCCTGTGGGGCTCCCATCAAGCACCACAGTGGATTTCTATGTGAGTTCATGAGAACGGTGCCCACTTTTAGAAAACATGAAACACAAAGAGAAAGTTGAAAATTGGATATTATTAAACATAAATTGTTTATCAAAGGGACCATTATGCAAATAAAGATCTAGAGTAGAAGAAGGTATTTTCAGTAGTTGTACCTAACAAAGAATTCCTATCAAGAATATATCATGATAAATGTAGTGGCACCTGCCTGTAACTCCAGCAGTCTGCAAAGCTGAGGCAGGAGGATCACAAATTCAAGCTTGGCCTGGGCAACTTGGTGACTTAGAGACCAAGTCTAAGAATGTGGTGTGTGGTGCTGGCCTTGGGGCCACTAGAGGGCAGAGCTGAGAAAGCAGTAAGAACAGCAGGCTGAGAGCACTAAGGCGCTATCTGCTGCTCATATTCCAATAGAAGGTACAAAGTGTCCTCACTACTGTGTCTGACTGTAGCAGCCACAATTAAATGAAGGAATAAGGAGGAAAAACATGGCAATACAGGGGAAACAGAGAGAAAATTTTTTCAATTCACAAATAACCTTGTTGATTCTTCTTTTTCTTTTTAAATCATCTATGTACTTGGTACAGGGTCTCACTACGCATCTCAGACTAGTAGTGATCCTCCTGTCTCAGCCTCCTCAGTGCAGGATCACAGATGTGTGCCACCACACCCTGTTTCCATGGCCAGCATGGCTCGCCTGGGGTTCTGGGGCCTGCATGGCATGCAGCACCAGGTATCGAACCTGGGTGCTTCCACTGGCCAGGCAGGCACTTAGAATGTGAAGGCATCTCCCAGCCCAGTTTCTCTTTTTCTCTCACTTCTCTGTGCCATGACCTGCAAAGCCAATGGGTTCCTGACAAGAGGTGACAGGAGTTAAGAAAAAGCTAGAAACATACTAAAAGCAAAGTTGAGACCTGACCTTTCTAATGGAGAACAGGGACAAACTAGCACAGTCTGCTTCTTTATTTGTACATGGTACAAAACAGAGAGTGTGTGAGACAGTCAAAAATGCAAGGTCACAGTGTTTTGCTGAGAACACTGAAAGTGAAACTACAACTCTCTGTGCTGTAGTTCACAGAGAGGGTCACCAAGGCCAGACTCCTACTGGTCTGGCCAAGCTCTAGTCCCAACAACTTGTCTACATGGCTCACCTCTACAGCTCCTCGAGGCTGGCCTTGCTACAGCCCTGAATGGGTGGTCAATCTCCAGTTCAACCAGTCCCCACATTTCCCATCTAATACACTAGGAAACATAGACTTTATATTCAAAACATCTCCCAAATTTTACCATCTCTCACAACTTCCAGTAGCACCACCCCTGCCTGACCCACACTACCATGACTGCTGTAATGTCTTCCAAACAGCTCTCTCTGGTTCATTACTGCCTCCACATGATAGCCAGAGTAGGCCTTTTAAGTCATCAACCAGATCATGGCAATGTTCTGTTAAAAAGTACCCATAAGGAATAAGATCATGAACTGTAAGTACTGAATAGTCTGGCCTCTGTGGCACACACCTGTAACCCCAACATTTGGGAGGCTGAGGAAGAAGAATCACAAGTTTGAGGCCAGCTTCAGCGACTTAGCAAGAGCCCATCTTAAAGATTGGGGGATGGGACTTTTGCAGATTTGCTGAATCCCAGGCAGCAGGAGTTGTGGTGAGCCTATCCCCTACTACTGCTGCAGAAGCCTTGCTGACCCACACTTCACCCCTTACCATCTCTCCTGAACTTGGGCAAACATTGGGAACTTCAAATATGTCAAAATAAATGAGCAAAAGGCAATCTCAGACCTCCAGCCCATCCAGAACAAGTCCAGGAGACAAGGTCATAGAAGAAATTGGAAGTTACACACCTGAGATTTCTGAAATAACAGCAATTGAAATAAAGAAACAACTCCATCAGGCTACAGAAAAAAATCAGATCAGAAATAACCTCTCAAGTAAAAAAAAAAAAAAAAAAAATGACAACAACCATGAAAGAACTGATCAGCACATCTAAGGAAGACATAGATGAAAAAATGAAGAACAGAAAAATGATGGCAGTATTGAATGGATGATACAGGAAAGAATTAGAGTGCATGAAAGATTTAAACAGACATCCAGAAAGATAAGAATTCCACTGAAAGCTGCAAAATCTCTTGAATGAAACTGAAGACAGACTTTTAGACCTTGAACACGGCATTGCAGCTAGTGATTGCAAAAGGAAAAATCTCTTAAAAATAACAAGGAAACAGGAAATAATTCCACAGCTACAAGATGATGCAAATAAAAACAATATAAGATTTATAGGTGTCAACAAAACACCAGGATTCAACACACATGACATAGAAAGATTATTTGAAAAATACTAGCAAAAAAATTCCAAGCATGGGAAAAGAATCTGAAATACAGTTAAGAGAGGCATATAGAACTCCAATTACTCATAATCAAAATAATTAACATCCAGACACATAATTAATATAATAAAAATTCAGAAGAACAGAATATTAAAAGCTGTTAGAAAAAAGAAACAGATCACTTATAATGGAAAGCCCATCAGAATCATGGCAGACTTCTTAACACAGACCACCAAATCACACCAGATCTTGGAGTGAAATATTTAAAGTCCTGAAAGAAAACAATTTCCAATGCTGACTGAGGTATGGTGCAAAATTATCTATCAAATTTAATGGAGCTATAAGATGTTTCTATAATAAAGAACAAGTGAAGGGGCCGGCAAGATAGCTTAGCAGTCTAAAGTGCCTGCTTAGGCAAGCTTAGGCAACCACAGGGACCGCGATTTCATCCCTGGCACCACATGCTGCACCAGCCCCACCCTCAGGGCAGGCTGAGCTGGCCATAATATAAATAAATAAAGTGGTTTTTTTTTTTTTAAAGAAAAAGAACAAATGAATAAATCCATGACCACAAAATCAACCCTACAAAGAGTACTGATGACATTCTAGAAAGAGACAAAATGACCACAACTTCAAGAACAAACAACAGTAAGGAACCACCAAGCAAAGCAAGTAATTAAACAGAGGAGAAAAGTAGGGAGCTTACATAGCAAAATAATATGACAAAGATAAGCTGATATAAATGAGTTATAACCATCAATGTAAATGGCTTCAATTCACCAATCAAAAGCAGAGTGGATGAAAAAAACACAATCTAACAATAGCTATATACAAGAAATACATTTATCTCAAAAGGAAATTCATATACTGAAAATTAAAGGATGCAAAACAATACTCCATGCAATAGAAACCAAAAAAAGGAAGAATAGTTATTCTGGTTGCTAACAATGTAAACTTCAAATCAAACATGATTTAAAGAGATAAAGAAGGTCACTACCAACCTCAGTCCTGCGCTCTGCATCTTGATCCAGCCTCGAGGCAGCTGGCCCAACTCCACCTTGGACTCCACTGACATCCTGACCAAGCTACTTTACAGCCTCAGCACACGTCCATCCCCTGACTCATCAACAGCCCTAGCTCCGATTCCACCCACCTTCCAGGTTGGGCCTCATGATGGCCAGGTAAGAACTCTCTCAGCCCATGTTTATCCCCCGACTGCACAACTGCCCGAAACCCAACTCCACCCACCATTCCCACACGGCCATCCACCATCCCCACATGGCCAATCACCGTCCCCACTCTGGAGACCACTGTCCTGACCCATGGGGCCTCGAGGCAGCCAGCCACCTGAGCTCTGACTCCCACCCAGGCACGTCTGGAGGGAAACAAGCTGGGTGAATCCAGACCCAAATTTCAATAGGCGCTAACTGGATAAGTTCACCAAAGTACAGAGATCACTGCTATACCAAATGATAAAGACAAGGAGTAAGATGCAATCTCAGATCCCAAGTCACTCAAAACTAATACAGAAATACTACCAAGGAACAAAATGGGAATCAGACAGCTGAAACCTCTGAATCTGAGGTAGACAAACAAGTGCAAAAACGTATAGAGCAACTTGGATCAGAGATAAAATCTAAATTTAAAAAAAATACATGAATTAATAGAACCCAAAGTGGAAAAACAACTGTAGAAATATATAGAGGGAACCAGAACAGAAATAACCCCTGAAGGAAAAAAAGACATCTTTAAAATAGGGGAACAACTGCA